>PVJO010002133.1:0-151303 GCA_004026905.1 Hystrix cristata | reverse complement strand
CCCTTCCATTCACCCACCCCTCCCTATTTGCAACAAGTGTAGCTACACTTTACCATTTTTTCCCCTTTCATCTTACTTTTCTTTTAACCTTCTTCTTTATTCCCCTTTTCCCTATCTAGTTCTCTCTTTTGAATACTATCTCTCTTTTTTCTTTTTTAAACAAAATATCTATTCTACCCCTTTGTCCTTATTTACACTTTTGGTTTATCATATCAGAGAAACAATTCGATGTGTACTAATAAGTGTCTGATTTATTTCACTTAATAGTATGTTCTCCAGGAACATCCATTTACATACAAATGACTCTAGTTTATCCTTTTTTATGGCGGTGTAGTACTCCACTGTGTAGAAAAAACACACTTTTTTTAGCCAGTCATCAGTTGTTGGGCATTTAGGTTGTTTCCAAGACTTAGCTATTACAAATTGTGCTGCTGTGAACACGGTTGTGCATAACTGTAGAGTTTTGAGTTTTTCAGATTCTCTGATGCTAAAAGGATACAAAGGGAAGATGAAGGAAAAGTCACTTTCTTCATGAATGGGAAATGAACTGGACAGCATGAACTATTTAGAAGACATTGTATTAACCAATCCGGGAAAACTGCAGGTCTGTGATCAATGATTTAAGAAATAATGTGAATCTACAAGTACTTGGTGACAGTGTAGCCACTTGTTGGAGTATATGTGTATCTCTGGTTGTGGTGTGCTTTAAAAATCTGGAAAATCATAATCTATAACAAATAAAGAATACTGAGCTGTGATATAGTAATATACTGTATTCCGAATTGGAATCTTTGCTTTGTCTTGTAGACAGTTACATTTAAGAAATGATTACTAGTAGCCACCTCATTATGGAGAAAGATAAGGAGAAATAAACCCTTATGCATTTTCCTTATCAATAAGGTCACATTTGAGGAAAAGGTTCTGGGTCATCAGGTGAAGGGCGCCAATTTCTGATACTTGTGATATTAACTATTTGGAAATACTGCTGAAGGAGACTATTTCAAATGGCTATGAAGAAATATTTTGAGAAGGGTTTTGTTGAAACCTGATAAATAACTGTTTAAGTAATTATAAGTTTTGAGCTAGCAGGATTGAAACTTTCACTGACACAGGGCTGTCTTCTGAGGTCTGCTTTTAGAACACATCAGCCCTGGCAAGGCGTGATCAGGATGTCAACACTGTTGTTGGGTTTTACCTGTTTACTCTACTCCATGACAGCAAAATTAAAGTGTTAGGAGGAAAAATAACTGCTAATAAGAGTTTTTGTTTTGTTTTGCTTTGTTTTGTTTTTTGTTAAGACTGGGTGTGGTGGTGGGCCTATTATCCCAGGTAGGAGGCAGAGGTAAAAAGATTGCAAGTTTGAGACCAACCTGGACAAAATCGCAAGACACAAAAGAGAGAAGCAGGGACAAAGGTTAGGAATGATGGTGACAGAGTTTGCTGTGGAGTAGCTTGGTCAGGGAATGTCTCAGTGTGGACACAGCATATGAATGGGCAGCTACACTCAGTGATGGAGTGAGCTGCATAGATGTTGGAGGAAGAACACACTGGCCCGAGAGAAGGAAAAATGAAGTGTAGAAAGCTACAACAAGAAAACTAAGAGGATTTCCAGGGTGGTCTGATCAAATATTATCTGTGCAACCAAAACTTTATTAATGTAGTTCAAATGCATCTGTGCAATTTAAAATCAGCAGGGGATTAGCCAGGAGTTTCTGTGAATAAAAGAAGCTAAATGTGTCTGACTTTTAGGAGTGATGCAAAATAATTAGGCCTGGGGATATTGCTCAGTGGAGGGGCACTTGCCCTGCCTGTGCAAGGCCTTGTGTCCCCATCTTCAATACCACCAAAAAGAGTTATAAATAAATAGAAAAAATTTATACATACCCATTAACAATTCACATAAGCTGTTAGGATGGTGCTTCTGTATTAAATGCTATGAATAGCAAAAAGACTTATATATGGTATGAAGATACAGTCTCAAAGGAGATGTGGTTAGGTGTTTTCTATGGAAAGAAATATGTGGCAATTGCTCCTTGGAGCTTATCAGAATTAAAGATGTATTAATCTGTTATTATGCACAAGTACATGATTCAATATAGGTTTCTAAAATAGTATGATGGAGAGATATATACGTATATATATATAATCAGGCTGCACACTGAGGCAGCATAAGCAAGAAATAGAAACAATATAGAAAATATGTAAGTTACAGAGGACACATTGCTGCTATTAAATAACTAGTGATAAGACACAGCTGTGATAAGAAGCCATGAAAGAATTTTTCCTGAGCACAGAACTTAAACCACTTAAAAAGTCACAATGTTTCCTAGAAATAGTGATATCTGAAGGATTAGTTGAATTACAGGCACGCTGTTCCTCTGCTTTTATCCTGGTAAACTCCCACTAATCCTTCAATTCTACATTTCCTGCCACCTTTTCGGTGGCCATTTTTCTATTTTCATGTAATGGAAATGTCTTACCCTTTGTTATTCTATTTTATTGGATCCCGTTCTTCATAAAAATTGGCAAACATTTTACCTATACATATACTTTAAGTTTTGTTTTGATCGAAATAGCCTTTAGTGAATATTGGCTGAATGAATTAATTTAATTTGGATAAGAGGTCAAAATAAGCATGCAAAAGAAAATTATAAGGAAGTTGTGAAGGGTACAAAAGTGAGAAAGAGCTTCAGAAATTTATGAAATGAAAAGCAAGTTTATTCCAGGGAAGTGTAAATTTAGGCAGCCGAGAGTAGTTGGGAAGCATAGCTACAAAATTCAACAGTCAATCGCAAAGGGCCTGAGGTGAGGTTTGCTAATGCAACAGAAAACCAAAGATGCCTAACAGTTCCATCATCAAAGCGACATTAACAGATAATGCTGTTTTAAGCATGGGGGATGGATTGAAAGAGGCAAAACTATAGTCCCAGTAAAGAATGAAGTGACCAGTGCGAAAATGTGTGGCAAAGTCTGTGACGACAAAAAGCTATGAAGATAAAAAGACAATGGATTCAAGAGCTGCTTGGCAGCTATCACTAGCAAACTCCGTGGGAATTAAATGTTAACAAACATAGGATAAAATTAAGTTTCTATACATTATAAATAGAATAATTGATAAACATTGAACTGATAGAAAATATCAGAAAGAAAAGTACTGGCAGATTTTATTTTATACCTAATTTATGATCTGCATATGTAAAACAAACCAAACAAGAAAACTCTAAACAGACAAAAAAAAATTTGGAAATTACAAAAAGCGAGATAATTAATTTCCTTATGATAAAAATGTCATGGAATTGTGCATTTATCAATAAAATGTAAATGATACATTGATTAATTAAAATTAATTAAATACTTTACTGTATTCTTTCAAAACACCAATCTATTAATGTGATAAAAGTTCACTAAATCATGAAAATAACAAGTGTGAGCTACATGTAAGAAACTGTACTAAATACTGATGAGACAAAAGCATTGGAAATAACTCTATGACAGATGTGACTAATTTTTTCAAAAATACGTGTTGGTTTCTAGTGATATCTTTTTCTACTCTATATTCCTATGCACACTACACTTTGTAATATTTTTTAATAAAATAACCATATTATTCATTTAAATTATATTTCTTCTTTTCTTTCATTTCCTTAATGATGGTGAAATGTTTTAGGTATACTAAAGACGTAGAGGCTTCATTTTTTTAAATTTTATTTTAATGGTACATTTTAGATGTACATATTGATAACATTCATCATAGGGAATTTGTACCTGTACATGATATATCTTGTTGCTTCTTTTTTTCCCATTTCCCTCCCTTCCCCTCACCCCCTCCTCCCTCCCTATTTACAAAAGATTTGTTTCCATTTTGTCCTCTATTTCTTATTTCTCTTGTCCATCTGTTCCTTTCCCCCTCCCTTGTTCCCTTTCCCATTTGAACATTTTCTTCCCTTTCCCAATACAATGGAGTTCTACTCTGCCATAAAGAATGATAAGCTTGAGACATTTCTAGGTAAATGGATGCGTCTTGAGACCATACTGTAAGTGAAATAAATCAGACACACATGTTTAAATACCTCATAGTTTCTCTGGTGTGAGAAACTGAAGTGTAAATAAAAACGCTTCATTTTAAAATTTTTTGTTCATTTGTTTTTGAGACGGGTCTCCCTAAATAGCCCAGGCCGGACTCGAACTCATGCTCTTCCAGCACCAGCCTCCTGAATGCTGAGATTCGAGGCACCAGCCTCCACACCTGACCTGAACTTTCATTTCCTAAAATACTTATTTCATAAAAGATATTATAATATATACAGGTACTGCAGGATTTTCTAAAAATCACATTTCATTAGATTTTTAGAAAATACAGTCTTTGAAAATTTCTTAGTTAAAAAGTCAAATAAAACAGAATGTAAATTATAGTACAGATTCTCATGGTTAAAATGAACATTTAAGATGAAGTGAGTAATTTGTGTTATTTGAAGAGCACATTTTTCAATGTAGTTAAAAAGAATAAAATTATCTCCACTTACACTTCTCTATAGACTTTTATCTGAGATTAAAAGCTTACCCAACCAAAAGCTAATCTTTAATTACTATATAATGTCAAATTAAGCATATTAAAATGGTTAGGTATCCTTTAAAGACCTTGAGAGAAGCAAGTAATGACAAATGTTTTGTGGTAATTTACCAAAAGCATTGCTAAAATAAAATAATGGTCATCCACAAATTACTTTACTCCAAAGAGGGCTTTTAGGTTGTTCTAGAGTAAGCCAAGATGGAATAAGACCAAACCACTTTTCAAATGGGGAAAAGAGTCATTTCTTTGTTTGTTTGTTTTGTTTGTTGTTTTTTTTTTTTTTTGGTGGTGCCAGGGATTGAACTCAGGCCCTTGTGCTTGCAAGGCAAGCACTCTAATCACTGAGCTAAATCCCCAGCCAAAAGAGTCATTTCTATGAACTACTTTTGGATCCTTTCTATTTTCCTTTACTAATAATACAATCAGAATGGAGTTTCCCAATTACAAAACTGGATGCCTTTTTGAGCAAAACAGCAGGAACACAGCAAAGAATGCTTGCATTCAACTGCTTAAAATAATATTTCAGAATGATAAAAATATGATAAAAAGAAAAGAAAGATTCTACTTTCTCTGAGCGTACAAGAAACTATGTTGACAATGACACATTATAAGAAATATCTGAACAGGGAGAAAAGCATTATACCTCAAAATGTTCAAAAAAGTGAGGAGCCACTGGATGGCGAGTACACTGTAGTCCAATAGGACAAACTCAACCTACAGATCAGGCATGCATTGAGGGGTAGAAAACCTAAGAGAGCTAATATAAAGTTCCACTGCACCACTGGATATCATTCAGACCAACAAAACAGTCTTCTGTAACAAGAATAACATTATGGAAAAGTCATAATTGCATGGGTGGATACCTCACACTACAGATTCTACAGGACTATCTACTACTTCTGTGATCCCTACTGCACATACCATGGAAGAACATCTTTCTCACAAACACACAACAAGAATGCAGAAAAGGACACAAGGCAGCAGTGCTGAAATATTCATTCCCTCACTGCCTCTGTGTCTGACAAGTCGTTAGAATGCTTTAGGCAGCACTGAATACTTTAATGTTATGGAGTGGCAATGGGTGAGCGCATCTTTGTTGAATCCATCTAACATTGTAATGACAAATATATTGTTATAGATAACATCTGTGAAGTAATATAAAAGGCCACAAAGTGGCTGAAAATAATGACAAAAAGATTTATTGTTACTTCAAGATGTTGAAGTTACTATGGAGCAGTCTCTGTTTTTCCTTACACGTGATTAAAATTAATGCCTAGCCTAGAAAGATACATGGGGACTAAATTGGACATGTACTACTTACTACTGACCAAACAATGTCATTATCTATTGACAACACTTTTTTGAGGAAGTGAAGAATGAGCACGACAGCTTAACGCTGCCTTCTATGAACAAAATACATGTTAACTTAGAGTTGTGTTGTTCCCATACTTACTACAAAGACAATGTAACAATAGAAATTAAGAATTATAAATTGTAATACCCTAAACACATTTTTATGTTAATTGTATAATACGACAAAGCAAACATTAACTGATGCTTATTCACTACTTCCTGGACATTTAGCCTTTACCTTCACATAGTATACCTTCATATCAATTTATGTATCAGGATGTCTTTCCTGTTTACATAGATTCCATCTCATTTGGAGTAAAGTCTATGACCAACTTCCATTGTTTCTTTTCCATTTCAACGTTTTGACATTTAATTTTCATTTCAAAATGCTGATAAAATTACCTTTTCAGAGATCAACAAATACCATATTTTATGTTATTTCCAGTGCCTTTTTTTAGCTTCATGTGTTTGAGTCCTCTTATCATCACCCACCTTGGGCTTCTTCCTTGGTTTTTGTAGCAAATCTCAATATTTCTTGGAGCTTGCTAAACCACATATTTGATTTCCTCACTTAATCCTTTCTCTCTACCTACATTTTAAATCTACTTATATCCACTTTTACTCCTTGATCCACTACTCTCTCTAGCACTTTGATCCCCTCACATAACTTCCATAATCATATTTCAGTGTTACCAAATGTATGCGGTTTCTCTCTGAACTCCACAATCCAATTGCACAATCAACACCCAAACTCAGTATAAACCAGAGAAAATACCACAGTTTTCCCTTCTGTTGCTATGTATCTTTTCTTAGTTAATGTTATTAAAATATTCTCAATTGCCTAAATTCTAATGTTCTATATGGTCAATAATTCCTCTTCTTCATATAACTCTATTCTTAGTACTTTAATTTTGTATGCATGTTTGTACTGTCATGGATCATAAAGTAATTTCTTAACTGGATTCCACAAATTCTAACAATAACTGGAAGTTTTATCATAATTTTTTTTAAACCTGAATCTGAAAGTGTTAAATTTTAAGGAACTAAAAAAACAATGATCTCGACATTTTAATAGTGGTTTATGTGACCGATGAAATACTTATTAACCCAGAGTTTTATTTTTCCCCACACTGTATTAGTTACTTTCCTAGACTCAATGGTTTGCAAGAGAGTAATTTTAATACAGGACAAGTCCAAGTTACAACATGCACACACACAAACCAAATGCAGAAAGAGTGCAGAATGTCTGCCTATGCACTGGAGACCTGAAAGATCCAATCAAGGCTTGGGAGCCCTCAGCAGTCTCCATCCATGTCTCTACTACAAAGCTGAAGAAATCTGTACTGGAACCATGATACGATGTTTGCAGCAGAGATGAAGACCAGAGCTCCCCTGAAGGGTACAGCGGCCATCCCCGATGACTGCAACAAGAACAGCTGAGTCCCCTTTGGGATAGCCAGCCACAAAAGAGCTTCTCCTGGGAAACAGTTGGCCGCCACCTCCTGTTCTCCTTTATGCCGTGTCGGCAGCAATCCTCCTGTCGATCTTCTGCACTCAGAACCACACCAACTCCGTTCAGCTGGGTGTTCCTGCTCAAGTTAACCACAATAAATCCGCCACACACACTTACTACTGATTCAAATAACAGCAGGAAAATCAGAGTGTGATACCAATTTCTCACACAAAATAGGAAAGGAAAAGTACTTTACCAGTTTCTACTAAGAAAATAAATTCAATACAGAGAGAAGATGAAATTTCCCAAACTTACATCACAAACCTTCAGGTATTAGTAGTTACATCTCTTCATTCACTACATTGCTCCTTGCTTCTTAACATCATTCTGCTAAATACTGTCCTTTCTGCCAGCTCTTGTTTCTGGAATATCATTTATTTCATATACTATCTCTATGAAAAATTTTCCCAAGTTTTAACTTTCCAGACCGAAGTCACTAATATTGCTGGGAAACCATTTGTAGAAAGCATTAATTAGACTAAATCCCTACTTTCTTCTGTCTTTCTATGCCCATTCTGCTATATCCGATTTATAGCAGGTATCAGAATACACATGTCTGTCCTCTGAGCCTATTGTGACCTCATCAGAAGACGATCCTGATCTTTGAATTCCTATCATGTATTGCTTGTGGGTGAGTAAGAAATAGTCAATAAATATTTTAGTTGTAAATGAATGGATTATATTTTTGTAGTTATAGTTAGGGAAGTAGATAAGCAGTAGAATGCATAATTTTAAAATATCCTCCTATTTTAATATTGTTTAAGATTCCATTACTGATCATTAGTATTGTGTTTATAGTCTCAATTTATTTCACTGACCTTATGTTACTTTGCACAATAGCATTTGTTTCCTTTTTAAAAAATTTATTTATTAGTACATGTTTGTGATCCATAATGACTACTTTGCTTGTGGGTATTTGGTGCATGAACATAACATACCTTATTTCTTTTTTACACGCCCTTCCTGCGCCATCCTTTCCCCCGCCCTCCACCTCTTAGTTATCTTCCCATTTGCAGTAGATCTGTTTCTTTTTATCTGTCTGTTATTGTGATTTTTATTTATTTATTCTTTGGATGTTTCTTAAGAGTCTTTAATGTTTGTGAAGAATCGAATATTCAGCTCCATTCCCCATCCCTG
The DNA here is from genome assembly GCA_004026905.1 of Hystrix cristata. Taxonomy (NCBI): domain Eukaryota; kingdom Metazoa; phylum Chordata; class Mammalia; order Rodentia; family Hystricidae; genus Hystrix; species Hystrix cristata. The sequence continues at coordinate 142,730 of PVJO010002133.1, read as the reverse complement.
TTGCTACACATGAGAGGAGGCAAAAAATAGTAGTGATATTAGCATGAATTTAATAAAATGTAAACTCACTTAAACAACTAGTATTTACATTGCATTGACACTTAATATTATTCGGTGAAAATTTGGAGACAAGTGTATTTTTCCAATGTGTCAGGGAAAATAAAATTTTCAGCTTGAAATGCTTTATGGCTAATCTCAATGATTTAAAATGTGTGTTATATTATTGCCTAAAATACATTTTTTTTCAAAAATACATATATTACTTTGTTCACTAACTGGTATTTTAGATACCTTCCCAGAAAGACTAGAACTATCATTATAGTGAATGAACTCCTTTTAGTTTTAGATATTCTCATACTATTTTTTTGCCTAATGAGTTTTTTTTTCCTTTGTAATTGTTCAGTGTTGCAGCATGGAAGTCTGAGGTGTTTGCAGATGTCAGAGTGTAGAAGTGTGGCTGTCTTTACATTCTAAGTCTGCATTGATAACACAGGTGTCAATCATACTGTCATCCGGCAGGAGCACACCTACTTAAAATCTCCCTGGTTTGGATTTTCTGTAAGAACAATGTATTATGCACAATGAAGAATTGGCAGCCAAGAGGTAATCTCTGCTAAATGTCAGTTGACAAAATCATGGGAGATTGCACATAGGAAACTATATACTTTTACTATGTGACAGTGTATTAGCTGGAAGAAGAGTCTTCTGAAGAAAAGGAGCGACATATCTGATTATCCTGATTCCCTGGAAGTAAGCTTCATTAGAAGAGCAAAAATTGACTGACTGCATGCAAGTTTTTCTTACAGTTGTCCAATATTATAACCTAAGATTGTTACTGTTCTCCTTAATACATTTTTTGAAAAAATACACACTTTAAAACAATGTATAAAAGTTCTCATGAAAAATATTAAAGTATGATAATCACTGTGGAAGATGAAAAACAAACATGATTTCTACCAGTAAATTTGAGGGGGTGCTAGTAATTGAACTCAGTGCCTTGCACTTGCTAGGCAAGTGCTCCACCATTGAGTTAAATCTCCAAACCCTCTGCCAGTAAAATTTTTATCCAAGCATGTTTTCTAAAAAGAATAATTTTAAATAATTATAAAAATTCCAAGCCAATATTCAACCACACTTTTTTCTAGTTTCTTCAGAGTTTCCATTTTGTTCAATTGTTAAATCTTATTCTATACACAGTACTATAAACAATACTTCATGAAATAGCTATTCTTTGGTAGACTTTTCATAAAATCAGTAATGAGAATTGTGACCACTCTCTGTTTCTTTGGTTTAATTCTATTATTCTTGTTATTTTTATACCACCCATATCGCAATCTCTCTTAAACTGTTTAAAATTTAGATCATGTTTTATTATCTGGCTGAGTAGCTCCTCATTATTTTTCAACATATGTTATTATTTTATTTGGATTTTATACACATTTCTTCCTTGTAAGACATTTTTACCAATTTATTTTTAAAAACAATCTTGTGTTTCTATTACAGTTGCATGAAACTGTGATATATATTCAAAGAGTACTCTTCCCTGGTTATCAATTAATGTACAAACTATCTCAAAACTTAATGCTTAAAATGTTGAGCAAGAATGTGTTGCTAAGGAGTTGTGAGTGACCACTCTGTGGGTTCCAAGACAGCTTCATCCACATACATCATAGCTTGGAATGAGTGGATAGAAAGTTCCCTTTTCATTTAGTCTAAAGACCTCATCCACCATACGGTCTCATGGTCAGGATTTTTGAACCTAGCACATAGCCTTTCTGGGTCCAAGAAACCAAAGAGGAAGTTTTCATCTTAGAGATGAGGTCTGATGTGGTCTACTCGCTTCGGTGATACAGCTGCCTCTTATTATCAGGGGGAACGTTTTCTAAAACTCCAGTGGACACCGATATCTGAGGTTACTGAAGGTCCTAATGTAGAAGAGCAGTGTTTGCATACAACCTACGCATAACCTCTCATATACTTTAAATGATCTCTAGACTATTTTAATGACTAATACAATGTAAATGATATATGAATATATTTGGAACTCTATTGTTTAGAAAATAATAACAATTAAAAAATCCCTAGATGCTTAAAACAAACATGATTCTCTTAAAAATATTGTCCATCCAGTTAGTCGAACCTGGGGATGTGGAACCCATATACACGGAAGACCAACCCTACTCTATGTGGGTCAGAGCAGGCACAGGCCAGCCAGAAGTCAAGACAAAGGATTTACTTTTATTCATAAAATTAAAAAAAATAATAATAACAAACTAAGGAGTCACAAAATATTTGTCAGCATCTTCAATGCACCATAGTTGGTACTCTGCCACAAAATTATTTACCTTCTTCTAACATGTCGAAATACCCTGTCAAGATTCACAGACTCTGACTCCATACAGCCCTAGATCAAATAATTAAAAAGAAAATTCTCCACATGGAAAATAGTGTATAATATGAGAATCGAGACAAGCCTGAAATTCAGCCAACAGAGTTTGTAATGCTAGAGTGGATGGTGAATTATTAAAGTACTTCCAGAAAGTGTTTCTGTTTATAATCCCTTAACTCTCTACCAATTGCTCATCATCACACACTCCTGGAGCCACTTTCTTTGACCCAGCGATGAGTATTAATGCAAAGCCCAGTCCCTGTTTTCAGGGACACACCTCATGTGTGGAGAACCATCTCCTTTCTAATACCAGGATAACTTTCCCTGAGCAATTCAATATTATTAGTATCAACCTTGATAAGAAAAAAAGTGGCAGTATTTATACAGTATATATATATATTTGATGAAAGTCAGCTCCCAATAGCCCAGAGCGACATTTTCTCCACCCCTTTGGTAGGTTACCCAAGAGCTGGTTCGCCTGAATCATTCTTCACTATTCTTGGCTCGTAGATCAATTCTGGGGTATGATTGTTTCTGTTATGGTTGGCGCTTGTTATGGCTCATATCTGGACGTTCCCCCAAAGCCTCCTGTGGTCCTAGGTGTTGCTTTTTAGCGGCAGCTTGGTCATGAGTGCATGACACTGGATTAAGGGTTGTGCTAACTGGATCAGTTCACTGATTGGTTTAGCGTGGCTGTAGGCGTGGATAATGGAAAGCTCCACTCTAAGTGTGGGTGGCATCAACTCCTAGGTTTGTAGTTCGTATAAGGAAAAGATGGAAAGCAGGCTGCCTGCTGTCTACCTGCCCTACCATAGAGAGTTTCTCCTCTGCCATGCCACCCTTGAAGCCCGTACAAACTGTGAGGTAAAATATACCTTTCTTCCTTTGCCTTGTGGGTTGGTGTGGAGTCTTTTGTCCCAGCAATGAGAAAAATGACTAAAACAGTGTTCACTAACCACACTCCCTCTCTCCGTTTCTGGTTTGCATCTAAAGGTCCCTCCAAAAGACTCTTGTATTCACATATTGGACCTTTAGATGTGATTGGATAATGGGGTGCTGTACCCATCAGCACATTCATCCACTAATGAGTTCTGTAGCTGAATGGGATGTTAGGAGGTGGGGCTGGGTGGAGGCAGGTCACCGAGGTGTAAACTGGAAGGAAGTAGCTCCCTTTCCAGCTACTCCCTTCTTCTTCCAGGACACCCGAACATGAGCGGTTTTCTTCAGCCAAATCTTTCCACTTTACTCGCCTTGGGATGAGCTGACTACAGACTGAATCCTCTAAAAACCATGAGCAAAAGTATATCTCTTCTTCTTTAAATTTTTCGCGCCAAGTATTTTGTCCCAGTTATGAGAAAGTGACGACACATCATCGTATAGAGAAGCCAGCTGTTCTGAGCTCCTGTTAAGATGCTAATACTGCTAGGTGGTTTTACTATTATTTTACTGTGCTCTGGCTGAAGCTGGCCCCTCTCCGCCGAAATTTTGGCCATATTCATACAAGACTCCCCCGTGGTCTCTCATGTTGTAGAAGACTGGCGCTTCAGAGGAAACATGCTAAAGAAACTCCACCTCTCTGAGCAATTATCCTCTCAAAATCTTTCAGTCTGCACCGCGAGAGACTCTGATATGCATCGCTCCCTACAACAGTAACATTCGCTGAAATGACAAATAGCAAGGGGTCCCGCATGTTTGCATCCATTTAAAATAATGGTGTTTATTTGAAAATGGAAAAAGCCATGTGTTATATTAAAAACCAAAAATTATAACTTAATCAGAATGATGCATTTGCTCTGCAAGTTCTTGCAAAAAGTCTCTTATAAGTCTTTGTGAATTTATAAAATTCACAAATTTTCATTAAAAATATAAAAATCAATAATGCACCTACTTTAACAGGAAATCTTACATTGATTTTCACAAAATAATTTTTCAACTGAATTTATTTTCACAGCCTCTGCAGCAGCACTTTTGAAAATATACATTTATGATCTTATCACCTTTAACTACAACTTTGTTTTTGACATTTATATTTCCATTTATATGTGTAGAGATTCTCTGGTCAGAAAATCAAGAAATATGAATTGGGAAATTTATGACACGCTTTGAAAACATGAAGTAGTTTTTCACAGAGCCATCAACAATCCATTAAGAACAATTCACTCTGCCCATGTCATTCCAAGGTAATTCAGCTAAAAACCTGACTACCTGCTTATTTGTTCAGAGTTTTTCCCATCCATGTCATTTACAAAATTATATATTTTTTAATTGTTATAAACACATGATGCTATATACAATGATCTTTTAGAACAAAAAAGCAATTTGAATTTTTTTTCAATGCTTGGATCTAACTGGGACTTAGATTTAGAATAAATAACAATTTAAAATTTTTGTTTTGTGAAAATAATCTGTTGTGTTAGTCTATCTAATAAACTTTGGTCAAACATGAGAAAATATTTTACTAACACAACTGTTATTCCTGAGGACACTGTAATTAATGCTCTTGTATTTCCTACATACAAATCTTACTTTTTAAAAATAGGAGCAAGGGCTATATTATTTTTACAGTAGTGGTATTGGTTTATTTCATATCTTATAACATTTGATAAAATTTGAAGATTAATGTAATTGTATATGTAGTTCTTAAAATTAAGTGGTAAGACCATTAGATAGTCTTACAATGTAAAATTAATCTTTCACATTTTATAAACAACTTTTAGCAGTGTCATATACTTAGTATCTGTCCTTTCCTCTTTCTTATTTTCATTTGATATACTTGATTTATTCCACAATTTCTCCTCTTGGAAGGCTCAATGCCAGCCCTTGTTTTTCTCAATTAAGTTATCTGAGTAGTTGATTTTAAAGGTGATTATAATTGACAGACTTACTAAATTTATTCACTTTTCAAAATTCTGATTATTCTGTCCTCACCACAGCCCCTTCAAAAAGAGCAAGTTATCTAGTGCATACTGACTGTTCCTTTATTATCTATATTTATGACACTTGATATGGTTGAAAGTATTCTCAGTTGAGTATATTTCTAAATTATATTTTAATTTCAATGAATTTTCTTTAATACACAGTAAATCTTAATTTACAGCAAAAAAAATTAACACAAAATACCTTGATTTCTCCATTATATCTTTAAACATTGTTTCTGTTCAATTGTCGCTATTCTCATCTTATCTTTAGCAAAGTCTTTTCTTAAATTTTTTGTACATGATACTGATTTAGTCACCTACACCGTTAATGTTAATTTTAATTTGGATTCTGTGTTTTGTTGTACTGTCATTAATGTTTTCTTTGGTTTCGTTCTAAGAAGGACAATTTTTCATTAAATATTTTACTAATTTTTCTGTTGCATTTTTTTCTCCAAAACATATTTTCTTCAATTTTATTGGTAACAAAATGCAGGAGATTTCTAATATAGGTTTCCTCTTTGTAATCTTGTCTCTCACTCTCACATTTTTTGTCTTATTTTACAGTTATTTTCAATGTTGCTATATGAGTGGTGTGTTTACTCACCCTTGAGTGAAATGAGAAATATCCAAGAGTAGAAGGGGACGTTTTAAAACCAGTAGCAGTATAAGATTATCTATGCACAAAGACATCCTCATATTCTTTGATTACTGTTAAAATGTGCATTTCTGGTTTTAAGCTCACATGACTGAGAGCTATAAATGTGGATCAGGGATTTATATCGGTGATTATTTCACTGATTATTGTTATACAAGAAAAATAAAAGCTTTTTCAAGACAAAACTCTCTTGTGTGTGTGTTTTTTTTTGAATCATTCATAAAACTTAACATAACGTGGGCATATTTAATGTAATGTGTTTGCCTATTTAAAAATTATGCAGTGATCCTATGAAGACAAAATGTGTAAGGCACTGAAAATTCATGCCTCATATTCTGCACTCACATCAAGGTTCATGAGGTGAAGTCATTCAGACATCTGTAGCATGTACTGCTTTGTGGAAATTTGCAACTCGTGATAAAATATTCTTCTACCTTCAAATTACTTATGGCCAAATACTTGGATTTGCTCTTTTAATTCCTTTAAACTGTAGAAATAATCTCACTAATTTACACCAATATATGTTATTACACACCCAAAAAATAAAATTTAAAGCATATAATTTAAATATATTACAATACAATTTCAAACAAAATAGCAACTCAAAGTAAGGGTTATATTTGTTCTCTCAACCACCTACCACTTGCATATCTGAGCGACTGGACCCATTAATAAGCCAACAAAGCTAGAGTCAACCAGCCAGTATTTTGTGACCTTCAGATCTTGGCTCCTTTTTATGCGGCTTTGCAAGTCTCATTTCCTGGTGACTGATTTTTAACATTTTTGTGGCCTGATGTCCAATATGTATTTTGCACGTCTATCCCCCTATCTACTCAGTCCCCAATCTACTGCTGTGTTCAATCATTGCTAATATTAAAAACATTGGCTTCGTATATATGCCTATCTGCATATTTGTGCTTGAAAGTAAAATAGCTCATGTTCTGGTCTGTTAATGTATGTCTAGAAAAATATGTATATACATATATATATATATATATATATTGCTGTATCACTTGCAAATATTTTAAAATTCAGGTCATAAATTTCCCATACCTAATAATCTTCATTACTATTGCCTAGATTGACTTGCCCAATATTTACTCGGGGTTCACTATTGCATTATTTATATGTAAATTATTTGTATGTCTTACATTTTCAATTATTAGAATGTAGTTCTTTTGTGGTTAGAGGTTACAACATATTCATCCTCTCATCAGCAGTGTGCCACTAAAAGCTGTCAATGAACTAACCAGTATCACAAAATGTATTTTATATGCTCTCCACCTTAAAATCTAGGACCTTTTGTTATTTGAGGGAAGGGTAACAGTAACATAGTTTTGAGTCATCCCTCTACTTTTCTACTTAATGTCTGTGGATCTTCAGGAAAATTAGAGCCCATAACATAAAGTTTACACTTCTGAGTGCCTTAGAATGTTGCTTGAAAATTAAATGAGTTATGGTGTATGAACCACATATAGAGCAAATGCTAAGTAGATTGTCATCCACTATTATTATCCAGATAAGTCAGTGAGATTTTAAGATCAGAATTAATAAAGGTCAACATTAATATTGGTAGAATTACTTGGCAATGAGTCATCATCAGAATAGAATTTAATATTTTGCTTGTTGGTGACCCAATTCTAGTAATTAACATTAAGTGCAGTTTATAAAAAGATCAACCTTAGATTTATATGACATAGCCATAAAAAAGATTTGAAACTCCTAGTGTTTTGTAGTACTAAAATTCAATAGCTCATTAAAGCATATTAACACATCCAAATGTTTCTAAAGAGAACTTCGTGATCTGGGTGGCTATTACTCTATCAATGTTTACAACTCTATTTTGTACATTACTCTAGGCTATCATTTTATCTTTAAATCTCCCATGCTGGGTACAATGTTGGCAGATAGGCCCTCAATACTGCAGTTAGAAAAAACACCAAAAAGCACTTCTGTAAATGGCCTACTTATCAATAATCCAAATTATCAACAACAAAACTATATTCAGCATGGTAATATTTATGTTATAATTATTCATATTACATCATTACAATAGAGATAAATTTTTCAAATTGCTTTTTGTTATTGTTATCTCTTTAACTTGCCTTTTCTTAAATGTTCCTTTGTAGTTTATGAAGAATGCTATATGAGAACCTACATGGAAAAGGTAATCTACCAATTTAAGCCTTAACATTTTGCCAAACCTATTTTTAATTATTGAAACAATTCTTAACCAAATTGCATGGCAATATGTAATCATAAGAATTAGGAAATGGATATATTTTTCATTACAATATTGTAAATAATGATACGTAACAGACTATACAATAAATTAAAAAAATACTTAAGAATGTTATTGTGCATGTGTGAGCCATAAAATTTAAAAGTTAAAGGTTGCAGTTATTAAAAAACAAACTATAATTGAACAGGAAATCATAAATTATAGTGCTGTCCCTCTTTCTTTATATGTTTTTTAACCTCTATGAATAGCAAATTTTCATTAAATTTTAATTTAACCTCAGTAAGAAGATGCACACTTTATTGTAGCAAATACTTAGTAAATAAAATGGGGCTGGGGATTTAGCTCAGTGGTTAGAGTGCTTGCCTTGCAACCAGAAGGCCCCAAATTTGATCCCCAGCACAAAAAGAAAAAAAAAAAAAAGAAAGAACATTTTTGAATAGATAAGACATAATTATATATCAATAAGATTAAATTCACTATTGAGAACATTATTTTTATCATAGCATAATTTAACATTCTTCATTCATTAATATTATAGATAGTTCTAAATCACTACAAATAAATTCTACTCTAGATAGTTGAGGTACTGAGATTGGAATTGACTTTACTTGTGAAAAGATACTTGACCCTATATTTGCAGCAAAATTTTGATTACTAGATCTGCATTTGTCTGCCAAGGCTGATGTAACAAAATACCACTGACTGGGTTGCCTAATCAGTAGTAAGACAATTTTCTCACGGTTCTGCACGCTAAAGTCTAAGATCAAAGTGTCAGCAAGGTTGACTTCTGGCGCGACCTCTCTCTTTACTTGAGGACAGCCACCTTCACTCTGTATTCTTCCAACGCGTACAGGCATCCCCTGGTGGCTCTTCCTCTCTGGTAAGGACAACAGTCATATTTAATCAGGCCACTATCACTATTCCCTCATTGAACTATAATTAGAGTTTCAAAGGTCCTTCCTCCAAATACCATCACCACAGGTTACAGCTTTAACATACATATTTTAGAGAATATATTTAGTCCTTAACAAAATCTAATACTTTACTTTCAGAAAGATTCATGACCATAGATTTGTACATAAGATACTGATAATTTGGAAGACTAATAGGGAAGAATCGATTCCAAAATAGTTGAGAGCTTATTTAAATGAAATGTGAATTGTAATATTAACCATAATTGAATGCAACAACTGTAAAGAAGATAAACTTCCTTGGAATAGTTAAATGGCAAACTGAAAAAGGAGTCATATGATGAAACAATTTGTTGTGACTAAAAATTAAGAAGAAAAATAATGTTGTTTAATCTTATTAAGGGTATGGCTTACATTTGCAATTAAATCAGGTTTCATTAAATGCCTAATATGTAGTATAAGTCTTGACATATGCCAAACACTTTATACATATTTGTTGAATAAAATTCATTAACGGTGTTTAGCAAATTAAATTTCTGTTTTCGTGAATAAATTGAGTTACGTAAAGTTCATAATTATTTAAATTTATTATTTATTCAGTGGAAGTGTGTTTTGGGTGCCAAGGGTAAGAAATACTAAGAATTGTAAAGATAAATTACACCTAATCACATATTTTCTAGGAAGCCACGGTATAGAAGAAGACAAACTATTAGGGAATGAAGAAATATTGTGATAAGTCATCAGTGATGTTCTGGAGATAAACTAAAACATAGATGAATGAACAACTAACTGGACATGTAAGTCTCCAAGAAGACTTCATAGAAACCAGTAGCAAATGAACAGACTTTTAATGTTTAAGTGGGAAAAGGGAAAAATGCTATTGTGGGCAAAAAAAGTAATAAAAGAAACTACCATGGTTGTATAAAGAAACATAGTGTATCAAAAAAAAAAATCTTTCTATAAAAATGACTTCTTTTTAACTTACCAAGAAAATTTATTGGCACATTTTATAAATATACATAATGATCACATTCATCATAGTTAATTTGTACCTATACATGATATATCTTGTTTTTGTTTTTTGTTTTTTGTTTTTTGTTTTTAAATGACTTTTCAGGGTACGAGCAAGGGATAGTTGTAGATTAATAGTCTGGAGTTAGGCTAAAAAAGCCTCTGAATTTTAGCCTCTACTATAGGATCAACAATTTTTCTCTTTTTCTGCTGTTAAGGTAGGGAACACCTTAAGCTTTGTGAGACATATAATCTGTGAAAAATACTCAACTACACCATTGAAATGTGAAACAGATTTAGAGAATATGTAAATGAATGAGGATGGCTATATTCTCATAAAGTTTTATTTACAAAAGCAGGAAATGGACTATAGTTTCCCAAAATCTACTCTAGCGTGTGGATATGGAGAAATCATCAACTGTTTTAAGAAAGCATTAAAGGGAAACAATTTGAAAATGTAGACTTAATCCTTTAATTTCCCTTTAGTTAACATTCTTTTTTGTCTCATTTTCTTTTAAAGTTTTAAATTATTTTTATTTGTGCATATTTGCAGTACATAGTGATTACATTTATCAAGGGGAGCTGGTACTTACATGCAACACATCTTGATTATGTTTTTCCCTTTCTGCTCCAACTTTTCTTTTAAACATTTTTACCAGCATTAGTTTCATTCATTTATTCTATAAGACCGTATCAAGTTAATTTGCATGAATACAGATTAAAAGCTAGAATAACATGCCAGAAAACATAAACTACATAAGACAATTACAGAATACTATATCAAAGTACACTTTAAAATACATTGTTCATGCTGGATTACTATAGCATTTTCTCTCTTTTTCCTATTGCCTGTATTTTATTTTGCACTTTATTTATGTACTGGGCTCCTCACATCAGAGAAACTATGTGATAATCAACCCTATGTGTCTGATTTACCTTTCTTAATATTACGGTCTCAAAGTGCATCCATTTTCCCATAAGTATCTTCCTTTATGGCAGGGTAGTACTCCATTGTGTATAAATACTACATTTTCTTTATTTATCTGCTGATGGACATATAAACTGTTTCCAAAATTAAGCTATTACAAATTCTTCTGCTATAAACATTAGTATATATACATCGCTGTGGTATGATGTCTGTAACATTTCGGAATACCTAGAAGAAGAATATTGAGTCAAATAGAATTTCTTTTTTTAGTTTTTGGAGGAGTCTCCACAGTATGGAGAAATGAAAACCTGTATTGAAAAAAAAATACAATTAAAATAATTAAAAGAACATGGGTTAAACATAGATTCCAGCGTTTAATTCTTTTACTTATATGAATTTATAGTTTCATTTAGAATAGCAAACATAAGTGACTGCTGTAATTAATTAAATATCTTTAGTTCATTTCAATGTTATTTTGTCTCCAGAGCTTCACATTTGCTGGCAAGAACCTTTGCACTGAGCTACTCCAGATCCTTTACGCTGATTCTCTGAAAAGCAAATACAAGTGTACTATGCTATTTTCTTCAGTACACATGCTTCTTTTTTTCTTGACTACAAGCTAATACCTGATTTGAAATCAATGTCCAGATGAAGAATTTAAGCTATAATCCAAAACCTATTTAATTGATAAAATAGTATGGCATATTGATGGATGCGATTGCAGAACAGATAGTGGAAAGAGAGCAGCTGAAGTTGATATTAATATTTGATATTAAAAATGTGAGAATATCACTAGTCTAAGCCACAAGTACGGGGAAATCAATACTTAGAAGCAAACTAAGAAATTGAGCCACATTTGGATTAGGCCACAGCAATTTTGTCCGTGAGCTACACAAAAAGAAAGGACAATGGAACAGAAGAGTTGAGATAGGACAATTATCCATAAAAGAGAAATTATAAAAATGGATGATCGAAAGGAAAAAAAAATGGGTTACTCTGGAAGAGTATATGGTACAAGAGATCAACCAATAGATAAACAGCACAAAAAGTTATTTAATAGTAAGAATGGAGAAGTTTCTTAAGAATGCAGAAAAGAGGCGTCATATTAACAATAGGAAAACATGGAAGAGTACATTCTTTGAGACACAAGGGAAAGAAGACAGTCCCAAATATAGTGGGTGTCAAATGCTAAGAATAGCTTGAACTAGATAAAAATGTAAATTGGTCCTTTGCATAGACTAAGACTTTCACTGTAAGAGGATTTTGCAGTGAAAGTCAGAAGAGGTTGAGATGCAAATTAAGTGGATGAAATGGGAATGTTATTATTTATCCTTTTGTCATTGGTGATCTTATTTTCAGAGTCTGGAAATGACCAAAAGGTAAAGGAAAAGAATAATAGAACGGGATGGAAGCCAAGACAAGAGGATTCAGATACTGGTAAGTTTGATTTCAGGGGATTGAAGGAAAGTTAATGGTTAAAACTGTATTTACATTGTTAAATTGCACTGGACCATGTTGAGTATGAATAACATATAGAGTAAAAATATGGACTAGATGCCCAAGTGGGGAAAATATTAAAGGAAAATAAATACAGTATGTGACAATGCAGAATGTCCTTGGTATTGTAGAAGACATTTAGAAGCCATGTATTACATTCAATGCATAGCACTTCAGCCTATTAGACAAGAAATGCTGTCTTAGGAAACCAAACAAGAAATATAGCACTTGCGTATAGAAAGAATAGTTCACTGAAATACTGATTGGACACACTCCGAAAACAAATCATGGGGTATTTTTAAGGATATATAAACAGGAATCAAAATGATGTCGAGGATCTGACAAGCTTCAGAATATAATTAATTATGTAAAGTGCAAATAATTTTAACTTGGCTTTCTTATATATAAGTACCACCAGAATCCCACACAATATTTTCTCTACATTATATTAAACATAAAATACCATACACACATACCTTTTTAGAATTATATTTATTAAATTTCTTTTCTGAGGCACTATATAGTTGAAAGCACTGTTAAAGTAATGTTGCAATTGGCAGTGTGTGTTCAAATCACAAGGGAGGAATTATAATTTTCAAAATAAATGATTATATGGCTAGTAGTGTATATTTTATGCTCTTGTTTGTGGTGCCTCCAAATAGCTAGAGATTGCCCTGCCTTACCTCAGAAAACAATTACAAAAACAATACCAAACACTTGCTATAGGCTGAAAAACCAAGATAATCTCATTTAATTGTGAACTGACTAGTTCCCTGTAGTAAACTCTTGCTGAAATTTTAAGAAGCTCTGTTACTATACCTATGTAAATTGATGTGACAATTCAAACCCAAACTATTCTGCTGATTCTGCACTGTTATACGGGAAACATCTAGTATCAACACCACGGAAGCCTTGCAGGATTTTAGAGACAAAGTATTAATCAACCACCATAAAGCTGAGTGTACATCAGACCCTCTGAGGATTTCGAAAGTATTTTCAGTAGAGCAATTCCAACTCCTCTGGCAATCAAAGGGTTTCTGTATGCTAAACTCAACTGCAATTTTTGTTGAGTGAAGGCAAAGATGCTTTGGAATACTAAATATGGGCATCTGTAGTTGTTACAATAGAGTGTTTTGTGTTGTTCATCCCTACATTTATTTTACTTGTCAGAATTTTACTCATGTCTTAGGGTTTGAAGTTATAAAATCCAAAAGGGGTCTGTTTTCGGCAGCTTAGCAGACTGAATATGTACAAAGAGATCTTAAAGGGAAATGCAACCAAAAGGTGTCATATATTTCAAGTTTTTTGTTGTAAATTGGCCTCAAAATTGATATCATGTTTGATAATGATAAATGATTATACTTACTTTTCTACTATCACCTAATCACTCTTGGATTTCTTGAAACAACACATCTCTTTTCAATAACATTTGCATTTCCACTCTTCAAAATATACTGATTAACAGCAGTCAACTGAAAGGAATGAGAAGTGCCTGAACTTGACTCTATGCACTGAATTTGAAGAAATAAAGGTAATTAAGATAACTTACGTAAGATAAACTAGCACATAAACCAACTAGTAATAATGTCTACCAACTTTTTCTTATGCTTGACTTTCATTTCTCCATTTTTACTTAGTTTAAGGAAATAGATATATGTAACAAAACGAATAGATATGATAAATATTAATTGTTTGACATTATGTCTGAATATATGAAAAAGCATGAGTGAAACTGATGAAGCATAATCAAAATATTTGGAAGACATTTAAGTCTTTTAAATAACACCTACTTAAAATAAAATAATGCAGGAAAACTGTAGAGATGAGCATGAAGTGTTCTGTTATGTTTGTTTTGTCTTTCCATACCATACCCAACTCTGTGGATATAGTTATTACTATCTTACAGGTCAGTTCTAAATTTTTAAAACACATCAGTAGAAATTGCAGTGCTATGTTTTCATGATTTACTGTAGATCCAAATAGTGTAATTGTTTCAATAGGAAAGACTTGGGAATTTACCCAAGTGATTAAATTGTGTTCATACCACAGAGGATATCTCAAATTACTCATTTATCGTTCCTTAATTTACTTTATCTCTTCTACACCAAACTCTTCTAAATTAAATAACTAGACAATTTCTTGAATCTCCTGTCCCCTTTTTACACTCACTTGAGTGCTTCATTTTTCCATAAGTATGGGCAGTTGTAGCTCATTATAAATCCTATGTGTTATTGTTATTGGTAGTGGGTGTTCAATTCCACTCAGTGTTTCCTGAGACGTTTCTAAAATTCTTCCTACTGAAGGGCGATCTGAGACTTGTTTCTGTGGAAGTGTGTGTGCCTTTCACCCCACTTGGCAGGACGAGTACGGACATTGCTGCTTTTACGCTCATTGTAGAATGCCCAATCTTGATTTTTTTTTTTTTAATCTCTCTTATGGATACTTGAAAAGCCCATAAAATGTATGTTTTTTTCTAATCATATCAGGGCATTTTATAAGTTTTCACATGTCCATTAAGATTTTATTTTGGCCCCAGATACAACCACTGCTGATGTAAAATCTCATCAGTCATTCTGATCCTTGCATTACTGATCATAACCTGAACTCAGGGCAGGACACTGTTAGAATTTTTCAGCCTCTTCAGTGTTTCATCATTTGACCTGGTTATACTTCAGATTGAGCCTTCAAAAGTTTGGATTTTTTTTTCTTTTTTTTTTCTGTTTTCACTCAGTAGAACCTTTCAGTATTAAAAACTCACTTTTTTTATTCAGGAACAATTTTTTGATGGAACAATTTTTCTTCCTTCTTTATTCTCTCTCTCTCTCTCTCTCTCTCTCTCTCTCTCTCTCTCTCTCTCTCTCTCTTTCTCTTTCTCTCCCTTAAACATTTTTAAACTCTGCATTACTTTTACTCTAAGCGTTTGGATTCTTCTACTTTTTACTACAAGATCATTGAAGCCCAGTTGGTAGTTGTTTTTTGTAGTCACAGGACCACCAGGTTGCAAAATGTGACTCCTTATTATAAAGATGTGTCACTTTAGGCAAGTTATTCAAATTCACTCTTTCTCGCTTTCCTCCTTTGTGAAGTAGAGATGGTAAGAAAACCAAATTCACAGATTTATGTCAGAACTAGATGAGGTTGGAATATATCACATTCTCAGAATAATACCTCCTTAAGAAATATTACCCATTCATTTCATAGAGTTGATTTTAGCCTTGATAATATGTTATTCAGTTTGTTAACTGATTTTTTTCTTTTACAAAAATGGTTTTATTTGCTCTCTTTGTTCTTTATCTTGTTTTAGATAGCTCTGCTTTGCAATGTGTATGTTTACCTACCAAACCTCTGCAAATACATTCAGTAGAAGATGCTATAGATATTGTTGTTATTTTTAATGTTCTCCTCCTGAATTTATTGGTACAAACATGATCTTTTTATGTATTTTCTATTCCATACATGTCTAGTAATTATTGTTTCCTCATTCATTTCTACAAAAAGACCCTCTTGTTTAATATAAACAGTTAAAACAAGTTTACTTTTAGTTTTGTGGGTCTGTTTCAGCAAAAAGTTTCTTCCCTAGGAAGAGAGCATCTAAGAGCACGGGCACTGGGAAAGTAGCTTAGCAGTGCAGCTCCTGCCTCGCATGTACCATGCCGTGTTCTTTCCCCAGAAGCACAAAAATGAGATAAATAAGATACGATCGCAGGTGTGGGCAAGATGCTTTTAGCAGAACACCTGAGCCTACGAATGCAGCACAATAGCCCCGGGAGGGAGGACTTCACTCTGACGGTCGCACATCAATGAATTTCATTACTAGACAAATGTCTTCCGATTTATTTTTAACACTCTCAGTAGAAGCCATGATTTCTCTGTCACATCCACCTTTGAGACTTCCCGTGGCGTGTCTATCATGAATTTTAAGAGTAGACCTCAGTTTTAAATCCAGTTTCAAGACTTACTGCCTGTGTTTTGTATGTATGTCCAGGAGGTGTGAGGAGGCTGGCTCAGATGTTTTAATTAAGGATCAGCAATAAATTATCTGGACAGTTTTTTTTTTTTTTTTCCTCATATTCTGGTCTTTGGATTTATTGGCCTTCCTCTTATAGCCTGTCTGAGGTCAGTCGGGAAGGAAGGTTTATCTGTGCTGTTCACAGGCACCAAGTGTGTTCCTCTTTCATCCTCCTAAATTCCAATCCTGTATACTTTCGCATATTCAATGACTTTCTGATCAATCGTGGTATATTTTAGCTTTTTTTTTTAACGTGTTCTGATTGTATCCTTTAGTGTTATTTTAATATAAGGACCCTTCATCACCTAAGGATAATTATTCCCAGCAAAGGAAAAAAAGTAACTGAAAATAAAGCCACTTACAGTGAAGACCAAAATATTCAACAGGTTGATGGAGGCTTATCTTAAATAAATAAGTACATACATGCATACCTACATACATACATGTAGAAATAAATTTTGTCCCTTAGCAGTCCTTTTTCGTATCCATGGTTGTTTTACTTTTTTAGTTTTTATTTTGATTACTACCTATTTGCAGTACATAAAAATTACATTCGTTCTGGAGCATTGGTCATGTAAATAGCATATTTTAATTATTTTCGCATTGCCTTTCTCTACTCTGCCTCCATCTACTTTCTATCTCTTGGTCCTCTTTCTGTTTGCAAAAAATTCCCTGTTTCCTTATCTATCTTTCATTTTCCTCTTTATTTATATTTTGGATTTCTCATACACAAGAAACCATACGATATTTATGCTTGGGTGTCTGACTTATTTCACTTGATGTTATGGGCTCAAGGTGTACCCATTTCCCCACAAATGACACAAATTTATCCTTCATTATAGCACGGTAGTACTCCATTGTATATAAATGTCACATTTACTTTATCTACTCATCCACTGGTAGACACACAGACCACTTCTATGATTTAGCTGTTATGAGTAGTGCTGCTATAAACATGATATATATGTGCCACTGTAAAATGGTATCTTCGCCTTTAATACTGACGTGTTCTGTGCTAGTTATGCATTTGATTTCAGCAACGACAGATCTGTAATACTACTTGCTTTGCATTTATGAAATTTTGCATATATGTTCAGAATTGCAAGTTTGACTTTTGAAAATATGCATTATCTTTCTGTGTGTCATGGTATTTGCAGTACAATACTGTGAAGAAAAACAGGTAACAAAATGTTGAGGTCTCATAGACCAGAGAACTCACATTAAATGAAGAGAAATATTTGTGGTTTATTATGAGTCATTGTTTGGGTGCCATCATCTGGGCTACATCATCCAGGATCACTGGAGCTCCAATCATGAAGACTGAGAACAAGAATCACTGTAAAACCATCTTTCCAAACAAGAAAACGAAATGACTCTTTAAAACATTTACCCCACATATTTTAAGTTTGAATTATGTTGTGAACATTTCTCTTTTCTACCTAATAAATTATTTTCTAAATGCCATAAAAATCAGTGATCTCAAATAGCCGCTGGTTGAGTGGCCAATAATCATTAAACCATTCTGAAGATTTTTCTTATACTCTTTATACACTATTTTAAATTTTAAAAGTTACATTTGTAGCACATGAATTTAGAGCTGAACTCTTAAAGTAAGGGATTGTTTTGTCATGGAATTTACTCTATACAATTTCTCTCTGTGACTTACATATGTACACATTGTTTATTGTGCACTTAGTTTATACCAGCATTACCGGGAGAAAGAGGCAACCTAAGATATGGATTTATTGGAATCCATCTACAAGACTGTTTATGATAAACTTTTTTTTAATTAAAAAAAGATGTGAATGATTCCTTTTTTGTGTGTGTGTGTGTGTGTGTGTGTGTGTGTGTGTGTGTGTGTGTGCTAGGGATCGAACTCAGGGCCTTGTGCTTGCTAGGCAAGTGTTCTACCACTGAGCTAAATCCCCAACCCCTATATGAATGATTCTTGATGTCCTCGTAAATGCTTCCTATCTAAGATTTTCTAATTCCAGTCTATCCACATTTAACAAATGGTCCAGTGCTTTACCAATCTATTCCATTTTGTATGCTGGGTGTTTTTTTGACATTTTAGGAGACTACATACTGTCTATTTTTGACAAAAAATTTTTCCATTTTTTTGCCCTGATTGAAGTATGTACGATCCCTATTTACAAGTATTTGCTTATGTATTTGCAAAAGTTCAGGAGGGATCATAATTAAGATCATAATTAAGACTATACTTTTATAAGCTACTTTTACATAGATAAATTTATTTTATTTATAATTCAGTTTTTTCCATGATATGACACTATAAGTATGCAACAATAAAATCTCTTGCATATTGTAAAAAGTAGTCAGTTTTCCCTGATATGTACAATATTTTTTTAAATCAGTTACTCATTTCTGCTAATCCTGAAAGAAATCTGCCATGTTAACCAATGATTTAAAATAAGTGTTTTACTCATGTTACCAAAACTAATTAAAGTTAAATAATTTTATAATTTTAACCTTTATTAATATAACCAGTGTAATTTTAAGTAACTATAATCTATGTAAACACTGTAATATGGATTATAAATTGTAATTTGTTACTTTTCTAGAAAATTCAAATTTGATTATGTTCATTTTTTCAGCAGAGAGGAAGAATGAAGTAATAGTCTTATTCATTAACTAGGATGAGAGAATGATTGACTAATTGCTTAATATTTAAGCTGTTCTTCCATGAGTATTGAATTAGCTCTTATGTTGATAGGGTAGCTGTCATGCTAGCACCTAGACAGTTGAAATAACGGATTATTTCATTAAAAGAACTAGAGTATCATCATTGTTATTTGTTATTCATACAAATTATGCTAATGATTACCATGTCATATTTTAAGACGCTTAAGTGATGTCCTTTAAAATCAATCAACAGTTATGGTAGAGAAAAGTAATGTACAAGGGTAGGATTTAATGACTGGGAGCTGTACGACATGATTTTAGAACATAAATTTTAATTCGTGACTCCATTTATTTTTTTATGTGTCCTGGATATATGTATATTTATTCGAGGCCATTCATTTGTGATGGTTTATAAATGACAACGTTTTCATCCTTTGGTCTTTCTTAATTTATTGGCTCAAATCTCATACACAACTACCAAACGTTTCCTCAGGACCCAGTGGGGATCCTCTCTAATAAGCAATGATGAGACCTAATACCCGAACAGCCTGAAGCAAGCGAAGAGGCCATAATTACACGGCTCTTCTCTTCTCTTTATTGTCTACTGGGGTAACCGAAGGGTCATATCCCTGAAGTCTCAGATATAAAACCAAGTATTCTGACAGGCGGGCATATAAAACTGCTAAAGATATTCACAGTAAAGAGTATGACAATCTGTTTCATGTTTTATTGAGGGGATGCTATTTGCAAAACTTCATGCTAGATACAGAGAGAGGACATCCATCTTTGTGCTCTAGATCTTTAAATTGGGGGATGAAGAAAGGTGAGGTAACAATTAAACAAAAATCATAATGCAGAGCAAAAATATGTACCATAAGAAACTATAACTAAATTGTTGGCTGAGAAAGATAAATTATGTTGAATGGAAGGAATCAGGATACGATTTACAGAAATGTAGACTTTTCAAGTGGGCCTTAAAGGGATGCTAAGGATGACTTTAAAGGATTCTAACATTAAAAAAATCATTGCAACAAATAGAGATATGGTGCTGAATGCATGCTAATTAAGAAGGAAATTATTCAAGAAATCATAAACCATATTAAAGAAACGCCAATGTTTAGTTCAGATAAAGTATGATCATTACTTCCTTACTCCACTTGATCTTCTGATTCTTCATCATCGCTACTGCTATAGCAGCAAAATCCCATTCTGTAGTTATCCCTAGAAAACAAAAGGTGAGGAACATGAACCAGGCACATATATTCCTTCCTCGGTATTATTACAACAATCCACTTTGATATCTTCACATAAAGAGAATTTTCTTTTCTGATGTCAGTATTAAATGTAAGGTCCAGATCCCTGGAATAATTAAATAAATGTCATATTCTGATAATACTCCCATGCTCGATAGTCATCTCATATATATACATATATATACATATTCACAAATCATTTCTTAACGAAGTATAGAAATAGAGATGTAGCAGCCTTTTGCCGACTAGTTTCTAGAAACTTCCCTGAGATTCTTCTTGATAGAGTGAGTGAGGGGCATGACTGAAAATCATTGTCTTTCCCTCCCAACTCCATCATCATTACCCAGGAAGGAACCTCATCTGGCAGGTCAAAGAGGAGAGTTAGATAGACTCTGCTGCTGTCCTAGGTAGAGGAGTGCAAGGTAAGAGGGTGTTTCTTCAGGGATCATCGAGATTTTCAAATTGTTGAGCTCTATTATTTCTATTTTTCTAAACCAAAGAAATTTCAAGTGACCTCTGTACTTATCCCTTATGTAATCAGACCAAGAAAGGACATTATCAAAGAATGGTGAACGCAGGGGAAAAAAAACTTAACCTGCTTGGTCAACAGCTGCACTTACCCTCTGTTCACCTCCTGAAGACCACTGGATTTTCAGATTGCTCTTTAGTTGAGTGACTTGCTCTGAAACATCTGAAACAGATTCAGTCGTGTCACAGTTTGAACCTTAAATGTCCCCTCAGAAGTTCGTGTGTTGAAAACTTCATCTCCAACTGATGGTGCTGTAGGGAAGTGGCAGAAACTCTAAGAAGAAGAGCCATGTTGGAGGAAGTAAGTCACTGGGGAAAGGTCTTTGACTCGCTCTTACTCTCTCTCTTGCTCACTCCCTCTCTCTCCCCCAACCCTCACAACCCTTGTGAGGGGAGTAGCTTTCCACTGGCCCTCCTTCACCATATTCTGCCTCCTCAGTACCCCTCAGAAACAATAGAACTAGCCAACCATGGGCTGAACCCTCTGAAATTGTGAACCAAAATAAAATCTTTCCTCCTTGTTCAACACAGGTGTTTCATCACAGTGAGGGAAAGCTGATGAATACAGTTGACATCAGAATGTAACACCATTTGAATATAAACTAATAGAGATATCTGTTACAAATGTATTGTTTACATTATACTAAAGAGAAGATGTCCACTGAAAAATTTAATTAATTTTTAACATAAATAAATATTTCTCAAATAACAAAACACCCCTTTCACTCTGTATTCGAATCTTGACTTTTAGACATGCCATCAGTTTATGTAACATCAGTTTATCATTTTGTACCGATGATTTAACTTCAGCCAAACTATAGCACCTGGGTGAAATCTGTCATCCTTCACAAGCTAGGTAATAAAAATTGTCACGTATAGTATTATTAACATTTATAGATAAGCAGTTTGAATCACAGAGAGGCTATGTAACTTCCAAAAGATTACACAGCCCGTAAGTGGCAGACCTAGATTTTGACCAGGCAGTGTCTCCAGAGTCCTTACTTTGACCAGTCTGCCTAGACGAGAAACCAGCAAAGAAAACTGCAAAGTATCATCACAATGGAATGCTTTATATTTAAGTTAGACTATTTGAAATTTCTGAACTCATTTTTGCAGTACAGAATGTGCATCAGCAAACTGTATTTATGGATATGTAATAAACAACGCATAGACTTTTATTACCACAGCAACATAATAGAAGTGACTTGGACAAAATGGTAAAAGTATCACTAAGATACACATTAGACATTATCAAATCATACAACAAAAGCAGAACACGGGGCAAAGATTTTGAAAGTAATATTTTTCTCCTTAGTCTTAGGTGAAAACCTAAGGTTGGATGTGACTAAAAAAAGTCACGTGGACCAACTCCAGCTCCCAAGTTCTACACTTACCTTTGTAAGTATCTATTCTGGGAGAAAGCACGATCCTTTCCCCTAGATGAGTAACGTTTTCTGAGCACTGTCTTTCAATGCCTGTTATTGTAAAGAGAGTCAGGAGCTTGTTCTTCTTAATTATAGCTTATTGTGCATATCTTCAGATAATTAATGCTCAGAACATTATTATTTAACTAATTATTTCTGAAAATAGGACCATGTAATGTATAAAATATTCCTGTACTTTCTTAGAGTCACAGAACACTAAAAATTCATATTGAGTAAACTTTGACTTTATTGAGTAATTTTGAAAACAGTTACTTCGAAAAGAACAAAATACTGGAGCTCACAGCAAAAGAATACTGTATACAAGTCATTTTTGATCCATTAATATTCCAGTTCTTGGTCCTATAATTCTTAGATATCATGACCTTTTTATTTTTATTCACCACATGCTTTGAATTGAATATAATATATTATGAGTTAATTCAAATTCATTAAACTGCACAATTAGCTGCATATTTTAATGTTTTTTCTTTGGCTCTTTTTCCAAAATGGCTTGCAGAGATTTACACATCAAAAGTAAATGAAATGTCCTTGAGGAAGTTTCAGCGACTGGACCTTAGCAAATATTATAAAACAATAATTTTTTCATCAGTATGGGGAACCAGTTTCAAAAAGCCTGAAGAATATGAATTAAATGTTCTCTGGGTGAAATAGAAAAGGTTAAAATTCATCATTTTAACTGATAGGCTCTCTCCAGGAAAATAAGCAATGTGAAGAATACAAAATACAGTTTTAATTTTAAAGTCCTCCAACTACATTTTCAAAGGGAAAATACAGTTTAATTATTTCTATTGTAAACAAGTTTTTTATGATAATTATCGATTTCACATATAATTGTCCTTAATGAGATGTATTTCTAAGTTTAAAAAATACTGACTATAACAATTTTAGCACCTTTCTTATTTTAAATACAGTGTAACTCATGAACAGTAACATTAACTCCTTGTTTGATACGCTAAATCTAGTGCTTGGAAAAGGTCTGAGCCTGTTTTTCATGAATTAAGATCATACTCACAAGAGCATAAAATCAGATTTTTAAAAAATTATATTTCTAGCTTTAGTTTTCTTCATTTCCAAGACAGCAAAAATCAAGAAAAAATTCAAGGCTTTTAGCAAACTCCTGGTTTGATTAGAAAAAAGACAAAAAAAAATTAATAACAATAAAGTTTAACAGCAAGATGAGGAATTTTCCTTTATTTCCAGTCTTGGACTGACTAATGCCTTGCCGAACACCGCACTCACGGAGCGCTCTGTGCAGTCATCCACTTGACTTAGAAGGATGGAAAGGTTCTCAGCCCCAAAGGAAATGTCCAGGATAGATTACCATGGACAACAGGACTCAGAGAATAGTACAGTCCATACACACTGTACTGTCAGTTTGCCTTTTTGTATCCAGCTTTTAATCTAGAGGTAAAAGAACACTAGGAGAGATCCATAAAATATGTTGCTAGTACACACATAAAACACAAAATTCCTGGAAATAATTGAACGGGACACAGATACACAATTTTAAAGGACATGAATAAAAAACTTTAATTTTGTTTTAAAAAGGGTGATCTTGTGTATGTGTTGGCAAAAGGGCTTGTAAGACTTAGAAAAGGCTAGACAGCAGGATAGACATAGAGACCCAAAGACAGACACTTAGGTTCACATTGGGTGTATGCTAATGGCTGGGGACTTAGCTCAGTGGTTAGAGTGCTTGCCTAGCAAGCACAAGGCCCTGAGTTCGATCCCTAGCACACAAAAAAACAAAACAAAACAAAAAAAAAACCAAAAGCACACTGGGTGTATGCTAAAGCAAATGAAGATGGAGCATTCTTTTGTAAAAAGTGAAATGAGAGACAAAGTCTTGATTTTTTGCACAAGCATTTATGCTTATATTATTGAGAAAAAGGCACAGAAATTGAGAGTACCTCAAGTGGAGTCCAAGGGTTTAAGCAAGTCAGCAAGTTCTGAAATGAAAGTCGAACTGGGCAGAAACAGGCCGAAAACGCTGGCAAGTGCTCACAAGAAGAATCCCTGGTTTGTACTCAGGGGGCTTCAGTGTACAAACCAATTTCTAAAGTCAGTACCTATTTAAACTCTGTGTTTTTACTAAATCTGTAATATATATTTCTCCCTAGTTTTCTATACCTTATGTGATATGTTAACATTTGAGAGAAATGGAATTTATGTATTAAAGTGCCTAATGGAAAATTTAAAGTGAATTTGTCTTCTAATCTTATTTTTTATCCTCACATTGATTTTTAAATGTGACCTTGATTTAAATATTAGTTGGGCTTTTGTTGATTGTACCATCTATGAAAGTTTATTAGCCTCTTTGAAGTTTTTCATCATGTGCTGGGGAGTTTGCTCAGTGGTTAGAGTGCTTGCCTCGCAAGCACAAGGCTCTGAGTTTGAACCCTGGTCCAAAAAAAAAAAAAAAAACAAAACAAAAAAAAAACCGAGAAGTTTCTCATCTTTAAATTGTGTATGAAAGTATTGTTGAGAGGACTATTTGACATAGTATGAGTAAACTGGCAAATAGTGATCTAAATTGGCCAGCATGTAATTCCAAATACTTGGGACACTGAGGCAGGAGGATCTCAATTCCAAGTGCAGCCTGGGCAACTTAAAGAGATCCTGTCTCAAAATAAAACATAAAAAGGGATGGCAAGGTAACTAAGTACTCCCTGAATTCAATCCTCACTGCCACAGAAATAATCGATGAATAAATGAAAATGATTTATCCTAATGATCTCTCTAATCCCTTAACTTTGTACTCCTTGCAGCAGCTTGCTAGATATGTGATGTGTTTTTATTGATAGGTTGGGCTTATTAACACGCCACAGCCATTTTTCTAGTTACTACATTGGAAAATTTTGGCATATGTCTCTCCTTTGTTACAGTTCCGGTTTGTTTAATCCCAGGGCTGGAGAAGAGAGAGTAGCAAGGTTAGTAATGTCTCCTCAGCATCCTTAAACTATTCATTATAATGAGCAACTAATTTCCTCTATTGGATGTTTTTATATAAAGTCTTCACTGGACACAAAAATAGTATAAGGGAAACTTGAGATATTTGCAAATAATAGTAGAAGTGCCTATACATCTAGGGGTGACATAGATTACCCTCTCAGAAATTTGTATGTGCAATTTACGTTTTATTGGAGGTTGAAGTGGCCTCTGTTACTGATGTAAGTTAAGTAGTTTTTACCATTATGAGAAATCGTTTTCTTTAAGATAGTTCAGTACAATGATAGCCACCATATTTGAACTAACTAGATTTTACAAGTGCTTTAGTAAAGGCAAAATCAATCACAACATGTTCCATTTTCACTATTTTATATCCTTTGCTCATATAACTACACATTCTTGAAATTCCATTTTAATACTGCCATGTCTACACATTTAATTTAGTTGGCTAGTGCAGGCTGCTAATGAAGCCAAGGGCATGAGTGACATCTTTTCTCAGGCCAATTAGTTTTACTCTGTCCATAGACACGAACCTAGGGCAAATTATACTAAAATCGAATTTCCTCAATTACAAGACAACTAGGATTGGAAAAGATTTGATTCATTTGTCATAACTGGGAAAAATCTCAGTGTTGAAATCTATATGGACCAATTCACCGTAGTCTTACATAAACACAGCCCATTATTATTTTAAAAAGACTTTTATCTTTATAAATTCTTATTTTTTTCTCAGATTCTTTTTGGGACAAATTAGTTCACTGATATTCTAGCCATCGTAGTTTGAATCTTTTTCATTTATTCAACCCTTTTATATTTGAATAAACTTTGTACATATACTTCAAATTACAAAGCAGATGAATGGTAGTTCTTGTTATGGGTATTCGATCTAGATTTAGAACTCTTAAAAAGAATTTTCCTTCTCATTTCATTCTCCATAAGTCCACAAATGAAAATATGCTTTGAACTTTTGGGCGAATTTCTGTTTTAGCACGGTTTGATATATAACCTGTAGCCATATGAGTGATGTCGACAGGTATGATTAGGTTTATGATTCCTATAGGGGTGCTGAGCCTTTAAAACTGCATGTATACCTCTTGCTGTTAGCCCCTAAAAGTGTGAGCGAACATTCCAAAACAGATTATAAATCGTTACAATTAACAACTTTCAAATTGCCCACCCAAAGCAACTGGCTTGACATACCATCTGTTATTTCTTCTTTAAAACCCTCTAGTCTGTTTATTTAAGGCAGCCATTTAACATTTAAAATGATGTTCCTTTTTAAGGTGTGTCATGGACTGATGAAGACAAGCTTTTGTTTTAATTACAAACAATTTCTGTGATGCAATATAATTTTTTCAGTGCTCAGGGCCCTTTACAAATCAAAAGGAATCCAGCTAAAACAGTAATTAATGTCAAATGACTGGTCACAAAAGGCTCTATTTAATTAAAAAGTTTTAATCTTTGATTAAACCTCATCACACATTCTCCTGATTACAAACTGTTGTCTGAAAAAAGAGATGTAATTGGATACATAGTTTATTGTCTATCTAAAGTGACACCTGCAGATTATAAAAAAAATGACTATGGTATGCTCAAAATTTGAAAATCTTTCTTAAGTCATGTTTTTATATTAGTTGTTTTTTTTTTTTTTTGCCACTACAGTTCGAATCCTTATTTTTCAATGAACAACATATAGACTATAAAATAGAACCCAAATCATTTTGAATTAAAAATCTATTAATAAGGGTATTTTGTTCAAGTATGTTACTTACAATTGAAGTTAAATTGTAACTTTATCCTTGTAAAATCAATAGAAAAGTTATGAGAAAATGCAATATTGAGTCAAATCATTATGGTATATTTTATGCTTATTATTAGAAATATTTCAAAGCCTCAGTGAATTTTATAGTTCATGTTTTTCTTCAAATCTCGTATTCTAATGCAGTCATTAGAATATTATTTCTACTTTATATTGAAGTCACTGATAGATAATTTAGTGTATATATACATAATACACATATATATATAAATTGCAAACTATTACAATTATCTTAGTCTGTGAGCATAGTTTTAGATTTTATTATAGAAGTTCTACTTCTAGATATCCATAACACTTCATTTATTGATATTTTAAAAAGATACAACTTAAGGTGAAGACAGGCACTTCTTAGCACATTCCTGTGGCTCCTCACTACCATGTGCTCTCTCTATTTTCATGGCCAAGATCTAATCCAGGCACATCCCAGTGAGACTGTACTCACTCAACTTTTAATACTACTAATTGACAAGTTGATTCTTCCTGCACTGTGCATTGTTACATCCCAATCCCTGTTGTATTATTTTATTTCATAGCCGATCAGTTTTATGCTAATGTTAGGTACCATTCTCGCCTAACCTGTGTACTTCCAACAGTTTCTGTTATGTTCAAAGGAAAGAACAAAAGAGGGATTTAGGAAAAGCTTGAAGGGAAGATTAAAGTCATTCATTCAGTGCCTGCTACTGTCACATGTGTGACATTTAAGGAATATTATTTCATTTAGCACACCAACCGAATTATTTACCATCTTGCTTTAAATAGAAAACTTACATGGTATGTTTATCACACAGAGTGTCTATACCAAAAGAATATGTAAATATTATTTTCAATATATTGATTAATATATGAAATAATAATATCTGAAATACTGCTAAAACATTTTAGCAGCATGTGATATTACTTATGATAATGTAATATCTCATATTTTTTTAATTCTAAGATTGAGCAAATGACTAAAGAAATAAAATGCTTTCTTGTCTTTCTTTTAAAATAGAATTAACTATGTTATAAATTAATATAATGGATTTTAAACTGTGGTATCCAGTCATGTGTGTATGGCTTACGTGAGTTCAGCAGTGTGCTGAAATGTGTGGAACTGACACTTCGGTAAAATATGAAATTAACTTCATAAGGATAATTGAAACAATAAAGCTTATTGAAAGACATATCATAAAACGGTTCCCAAATTAATCACCTCAAGTGTTTAGCATATGTCAAAATTGATAATCATCTGCTATGATACAAAAATATAAATTCTTATTGAAATTTGATGACTCTCTTGTTTGAAAATTTAACAGACTACTATAATCTTTTTTATACCCAGGAATTTATTTAACATTCTAATTGTAGAGGAAATTTTTATAAGCTCCGCAAAAAAAAAGTTCCAACAGATCAGTTAAACAGGCAATGAAGGCTTTATTCATGAGTATTGTAAAAGAGAGGAGAGACTGAATTTAATTATACTGAAACAAATCAAAGAGTATAAATACTAAAGTTAAAATATGCAAATGTATATACTAAACATATACACACTCCTATTTAGCTCTATACTTACGTTGACAATCATGTATATACCAGTACTTCCAAGTCCTCTATAAAATTATAGAGTTCACACTACCTCCGCCATCTCCACATTTATATTTCCATCTGTGGAGTGTGAAACATGGCTGCCACCAGCATACTCCTGTATGTTGTTGATCTCACAACACTGTTCGAGGGGCAAGAGCCACACCCTGGGCTGCACAATGACCTGAGTCTTTCTAGTTTGAGGTTTGTGTTTGTCTGATGGAGTTATGATAATGGAAGGAAGGAAGAAGAGTGAAAGGATGGAAGGGAAAGCAGTAAATACTCATTGATGAGAAGAGGAGTAGGACAGGTGAGCTTTTCGGAGAGAAAAATTTGGAAATGTCCACTTATTTTCATACATTTTCACATAGCAATAATTTCAAACTTCAAGAAAGTCTGCAATGGTAATAGTGCTACAAAGAACACTTGTAAACCTTTACTAATTTAGCTTTCATAAATATTTTCTGACAACTGCTCTCATTCTTTCTCTTTCTACCGTGGAATGTATATTTAACATATGAACCTATAGACGTGTACATGCAAATACATGTTAAACTGTGTATACATTCATGCACTTTTTAATTATTTGAAAGTAAGTTTCATAAATCATGTCTACTTACTCTTGAATGAATTAATATTTCCTCAAAATAACCATATTGCCTAAAGTAATCCCAGAAGGGTAATTGAGATAAAAATGTAATATGAAAACTTTTTTGTTTAATCAACTATATGTATCCCAATAATAATATCCCTTATAACATTTTATTCAATAATATCCCTTATAACATTTTTAAATTAAAATCAGTAAAGAATCCTATTTCATATAAGGTGTTACAGTTATTGTTATGTCTCTTTAGTCTTTTCTAATCTAAAATATTCAACAGCATTTCTTTATATTTTATGACACTAACATATCTGAAGCATATATTTCACCTAATTTTATATTGGGTAGATCTGTCATTAAATATGTATTTTTAATAACCAATTTCTTGCAAATTGATTTCATATGAAAAATATTTCCACAAGTATATAATAATAGGTTAATAATTATTTAAATTTTTCTACTCTATGAGAAACCAAAAGTGTGAATAAAGATCAAAATACATAATAAATATTGAGGAAAGGGAAGAAACTGTTCAAAAGACAAGGAGAACAAAGGAGGCAGGTGGAAGAAAGGAAGTGGGGGACAAGAAAAAAAAAGAATAGAAAGAAAAAAATAGAAACAAAGCTTTTGTAATGAAGGAGAGGAAGAGGGGCCGGGCAAGGGGAAAAAAAGAAGAAACAAGATAGATCATATACAGGTACAAATTCCCTATGATGAATGTGATCATTATGTGTATCTAAAATATACCACTAAAATAAAAATAATTTTAAAAATAAAGCAACAGAATCAATCTACATTAAGAAGGAACTATCTATATGCACATGATAGTGATCTACACAATGTAATCCTATGTATTCATTTCAAAGCACAGTGTTCAATTATGGCAAGATGTGTGTGATGTCTTATTACCAACAAAAATAAATTATGTGAAAATGTGACTAGCGTTATCTCATTTATCTATTCATCAGATATTAGTGCTTTTATAAAACCTACGACTGAACCACATCTTGAAATTTTTGTCAATATAAATTATATCAAATATAGCAATTTAAATATTCAAATTATATCCAAGAATAATCTAAATAATTAATACTTCTTTCTGCAAAATTTAGAAATTTTACTATTCACTAGTTTTGTGGCATTGGATATTTGTAACAATTTAGGTTATACTAAAATATAGTATAACCTAAATTTTATTCAGCACAAGATTTCTAATAGCAAATTCTCTTCAAATGCTACAAAGAAATATCCATTAATATTTTGGAATATGTAGAAATATTATTAATTAACTGGTAATATTTGGTAGTGTGTACATTACATAGTCTAGCAAATTGCACAAGAGGCTGTGTATATATCAAGTTACTATCTGAATAATGTGTAGATGTCACCTTTTGTGTCAATGTGTAGGCATCCAGCAGAGCAAGTCACATAGAGAAATGGACTCTACATAAAGAACAAGCATGTCACTTCCCCTCTGCCAAAATTATGCAATAGACAACAGAATACCGCTGCTAATCCATATATATTTTCTTTAGAACTGAAAATTCTAACCTTTCCCTTGACAGATGCTTGGGTAAAATGCCATGTAGCATTCTGAGAGCTTATCTATGC
Source organism: Hystrix cristata (assembly GCA_004026905.1). Lineage (NCBI taxonomy): Eukaryota > Metazoa > Chordata > Mammalia > Rodentia > Hystricidae > Hystrix > Hystrix cristata. Next base: position 111,755 of record PVJO010002133.1, on the reverse strand, counting down.
TCTTTACAGCTCTATTGCTGTCACATATTCAAGACCAAATGAAGGAAAAACTAAACAAAAGTAAAAATATGACCTAATTAGCAGCTTAGAGATAAACATATAAATCAAAAGCAAATTACTTTCAGGTATGTAAAATATTTAATGGATTACTCAAATAAAATACCAACACAGAATACATGTTTCTAAAGATTTAGAACATTTGATAAAAAACAGCCCATGGGGTGTTCAATAAATTAGTAATTATAAATAAATCAGAACAATAACTGGATCTTTTATAAGAACATTTATAATTTTCTATGCCACTATATCCATTTTGTCATAATTTACAAAATTATGTGAGTGACTATGTTGGTCACAACTGTTTTTTAGAGTTATTAAAATTTATCTCAAATACAATCCAGATGTCACAAATGTGGGGGGAGGAATATTAGGTATTTATTGGCCTTTTTTTGAGGTTTGAAAATTCAGTCTCTGCAAAGTTAGCTGACTTGGTTTGTGAAATAGATGAGGATCAAGCTTTTCTGGAAACATGTTAAACATCATTAATGGAACATACTACCTTGAGCAGCCCACCCAAGATTGTTAGAAACATCTGAGCCCAGTAAGGACTGCCAATGACCTCATGTACTTTATTTTTTTTTTTTTTTTATTTTTGGTGCCGGGGATCAAACTAAGGGCCTTGTGCTTGCTAGGCAAGCACTCTAACCACTGAGCTAAATCCCCAGCCCTGACCTCATGTACTTTATTACATAGATGTTATATCTGTAAATATGCTGTTATATGAGTTTATGTATTAATATGTCTAAGAAAATTCTTACTAAGTCTATATAAATAAACTGACTTCGTTCAGTTCTTGTGTCATAGATATCATAAACCCATGAAAATACATTATAAATATATATCCAATTAGACATATGTGAAGTCAACGTTGAATTTCAATGAATTTATTCACAACTTTCTTGTAAAACAATATTTTAGTAATGTGCCATTAATCTAATTGATTTACTAAAGAAATACATCAAATATTAAATCTTACAAATATAGCTTAACTTATTATTCCAATTCTAAAGATTTAAGTCACAGAAATAAAAGTGGGAATTAGTTACAAATATATTTTTTTGATCTGCTAAATTACCACACACCAAATTCATGTGTCCAAAGAGAGAATGATAGTAGTGTAAGTACACATACACCCTTACTCTACTTGGAGGACAAATTATTTACTATAAATATAACAATGGAAAAAAGAGATAGTACTAAAAACAATCAAGTGCTTTAGGTTTTAAAAACTTGAGAGATTTCTATGAAATGAAGATTTGCCTCATGATAAGAAGAAAAGAAGCAAACATGGTAACTAATATTGCTTATTTAAGAAGTAACGAAGTGATATCCATTAAAGGTTTTGTTGAATATAAACTGAATTATTAATTTATTTACATATTTTAATTAACATAAATTTATGTTCTCAAATATAGCATTTATAAAATGGAAGATATTAAGTCTCCTACCACCCTACAATTGAGACAGAAATGCTTATCATATATTCTTATGAATGTTTGATATTTATCTCCTCACTTATTTTTCTAAACACAAATGTGCAAATACAAGTTTTAAGAAGTTTTCTAATATTATATACTGTTTTAATCTAAATTTTAGTTTTTTTTTAATCTCTTCATTTTATGTTAATACATTAGTAGAATATTACTACACAACTGTTCTGCAATGTATTTTACCAATTATTTAGTGATTAGTCAGAATGATTACCCCCAAAGGTCTTGAAATCTTAATCCTTAGAATTTGCTAATAAGATATACTGCACTGTGAACGGGCTTGTCATATGTAAATACAGTCAAAGATTTTAATTTAGAGAGATTTTCTGGAGTATTCGAGTAGACCCAAACCAATAAAATGAACCATTAAAAGTACAGAAATTCATCCTGCATCAAAAGGAGATTTCAAACTTGGGAAGGAACATACTTTTCTGGCTTGAAGATGGAAGGGCGAGATGACAGGGACCATGCAAAATTCCTCCGAATGACATCGAGCAGGAAATAGGAATCCTAGTCCTTCCACCCCACACAGTTGCGTATAGACAACAACCTTGGATCTTGCATGAAGGACCTACCTGCCCATCTTCTTCACTCACTGCTATAATTCCTGGCCTTGAAACTTACACCTAATTTGCTACGCCAAAGAATTAATTAATTATTATATTTATTTTTATAGTTTTTTAAATGTCATTTTTAAGTGTGCCAGTCAAGATTTTAAAAAAGACCAAGTCACTACTCCTGGTTCTGGTCTAAAAGGGAGGGCATAAAATGAGTTCTGCGCAATAAGTGAAGTCATGAGGAAAACAAGTACGTGCACATAAAAAGTTGAGCACAAGTGCTAGAGGATATGTAGCGTATTGTGGAACTTCAGCTTCTTCTGTGGTGATGCCACGGTGGTTTGCCCACAAGGGAAGCCACAGGCAGCTGCATTTTCCTGCTGTCTTGGTGTCCACTCATCAGCCTCACTGCCCACCCATGATGCTTCTTCCGGAAATAACAGAAATCCTTGTTCTGATTTGGAACTGGGACTGCGCATCTGTCGCCCTACCCTCTGGGCAGAGACCATCCAAAGCAGCACTGTGAAACATTCCTTAGAGTCAGCACTTAATACATTTTTTGTTTCATCATCCTTGAAATTCAAAACCAAAAGAACATGTCCATGGTTCTTTTGGTTTTGACACAATGTTGCTTATTACATTGTGTCAAATAGCAAGCTTTCCTAATTTACAAATCTGGGCCTTTTTCATCTTCTCAAAAATAAATTTCCTTGGGTTTTTATGATTATAAATCTTATTCATGCCACTTTTTTATTTTAGAATTCGTGCCATTTATTATTATGTTATGGTAATGAATACCTTGCACCTGCCTTTGTATTTACTTTTCTCTGTTTTTCTCTTCATTCACCCACTTGTAATGTTACAGAAAAGTATCTGAACTTTTTCATCTTTATCTCTAAAAGTGTTCGCCATGTTCTTTCTGCTATGGACTATACTTTCTATTTACATTTTTAAATCGTAACATTTTACATTATATATTATTTTTATGGCCATTTACTGGAGCTGTCTCCAAGAATCAGTGATTCCGAAACTCTAACCTGCTGCACCTGTCTTTCAGAATAATAGACGTAGCCTGTTCTTCGTTATAAAGGAATATCTTTCCAGACTCAGACAGGTACCCGCAGAGACTGCAGATTTTAGTCAAACCCAAACGAAAGTGAGATCTGGAGCGTCTGCTACATTTCCCAAAACTACTGAAAGATAAAATATGTGACCACTTATCCCCACAGCTTACTCCTTTTACATCTTCTTTGTGCATGTTTATATTTTCCAGGATTTCTTTCTCTTATTTCTAGAGGAAGTGAATCTAGAAATTCCCTGCAGCCTGGTACCACCATATCTCTGTGCATATATCACTCTTCGTTATTCAACTATATCACTGTTGGTCTTAATACAATAATGCAATTTTTGTTTTGCATTGTTTTTCCAACGAAAGTTACCAAGATTTGAGGCAAGGAAAGAATAAATGACAACTACACATGACCAATTTACTTTGAAACTAGAATAAGGGTTTAGACAGTGCTTAATGTGAAACAATCCCTTCTTTTCATGTATGTACACACCCTATTTCCTGAAAAATAAGACCTAACCTCACAATAGTCAGCCTTGAAAACTACACATCAAAACTGCCAGTTCCCCTCACTGTGCCTCGCCTGCCGTAACTGAGAGAACAGGAAGATATAATCTTCTCCAGGACACTGACCATCACCACGGTAACAACCAGCATTTATTTTCTGGCCACGTCTTATTTTGAGGGAAACACAACACTAAAACCAAGTATTAAGGTTGCCTTTTCTTAAAAGTTTTCATTCTTAACTTTATTTCTTCTGCAGCAAAACATTATGCTACCAAAAGTTGTTACTTCTTATCTAGAGTCCATGAATTACAAAGAACTCTATGGTTTGTTTCTTCATGAAAACCCCTTTAAATGCAGGTAATAATTTAAATGTATGTTTTATATGCAAATATACTGAGTGGCTATTTGGGATTCAATATTATCAGTGGATTCCCTCAATATGCAACTCAAGAATCTAGTTACTACTTTTATAATATTTTTCATTTATATTTGTTAAAATGGCTATGTCATAAAATAACCATTTAAATCCTTACCATTTTTTCATTTTAATGCAGATATTAATAAAGAAAATACTAGTTCTATGAAAAATAAAATAAAATTTTGTAGCAAAATAATTTGAAATGACAATACAATAATATACTGTATACCATAATTTTAAAAGAATGGTCAAAATTACATTCAGAGTTTAAGTCATAGACAAAAGCTCTAACTTCTACCAGTTTATGACAGCAGCGGCTTCGCCTCTCTCTAGGCAGAATTACATGGTCATCTTTCACCAGACTAGGTGGGCAGGGCTCCACGTCCCAGGGGACACGCTGCTATAAAACCATAATGGCTCAGTGAGAAGACGTCCCTGATCACTGTGAGTTCATTTGTATAATTCACTCCTTATAACCTATTAAGCATCTCACTGCAACTGAAATTTTTGCTCTTATATGTAGATTTTTTTTTTTTTATAAACTGATTTTTCAAAGTCTTAAAACTTGCTCTGGGAAAAAAAAAAAAAAAACTTGCTCTGATAGTGCATTCCATAAGACAAATTCATCTCACCTCTCTTAAAATTTTCTTACTAGCAGAGAGGTCTACTTTGTGTACATTTTCCAAAACAGAAGTGCTTTAATGCACGTCCTCAATGAATTAGTTTGTCAAGTATATATCATTCTTACAAGTGTTCATAAAAATATTTGTATAAGTTAAATTTACAGATTGCCATCAAATGTATTAGGAAGGGATTCTGCAGCAGTCAGCAATTCTCGAATGGATCCTTGTCATAAAAGAGTTTATTACTGTTTCTTATTGATATATTTTCAGAATATTGTTAATTTATATTTGTCTGAATGGCTGAACAGTTTAAAAGATTTCCTTTTTATCCTTTTTATTTCTATGTTGTGATCAGATGCTTCATAAAGGGAAAAATAGATCCCCAGGCACATCTAATTATTGCAGCCAATATGTTTATAAATTGAATATGTATTATTCTAGAAGAGTTGGCCAATATTTGAATATGTACTCAACATGAATTATTTTCATATAATACTATATTTATGATTGTCTCCTATCAAACATATACTACAAATACCATTTCTGGTGAAAAATAAAGATGTGTCACTCATTTATCACCAACATTGTACTTCAATGTTTAATTAAAATATTATGTCATTCATTCTATTTCTCCTTTAGTATTTGTAATTTATAAAAGACTGTGATGGTTTTTCAGCATATTCTTCTTTTACCTGTTTCTGAAAAAATGGCACTGATACAGAAATCTATGAACCATCCTCGAGTATCTGAGTTTGGAAGCTCCAAAAACAATTAAGCCAGAGTGATTTTAAACATGCTTCTTTCCAGCGATTTCTTCTATTTAGCACGATTTCAAAAGCATAGCCCAAGTAAGCATAGAAATTACTTTTCTGAGTGTGTACCTGTTGATGCATATCTGGGGATAGCGACTAAATAAAGGTGCTTTACCTAAAAAGTGTGTGCTGTTGTGCAGGTGACAGACAATAGCTGTTTAACAGTGCTTGGCTTTCAACTGAACTGCTCAGAGAATTTTGAAAAGATAAGAGGAAAGAATATGCCTAGCTCACTGAAAAGGGGGATTTACATAAAGAGAACATAATTATCCAAATAAGACCCTGTCGCTGAAACTTGGGCGGGTTAATGATTACGATGATAATTAAAATGCAAAGGATTTGTAGAGCACTTATTTGTTTTCTGAAGAGCTCAGCTTACTTCTTTTATATCCTTCTCATTGATCTAGGCGTGATAGCTATATAACAGGTTGTTTAAATATCTTAGAATAATGGAAAGAAATGTGTGACCTGCTATAAGCATAAGTGATCATAAGCTTTTGGCTTTTGCCTTACCTGAAAGGCAGGACCTCCCATGACACAGCTATTTGAAACATTATTTCAGGCCTTCATTATAAAACTGACTCTGAGGAAAGAGTGCCACCTACTGAAGCAGATTTCCCGGTCCCCCTCCACGGGCTGATGTCCCCGCGTTAGCCTTGTCCTGACACGCTTAACTTTTTTTTTCTTTTTTTTTTTTAAGTTAGATTGCTGAACTGTACATGAAATAATGACACTATCTTTGCTCTCAGCATCAGCCACTGTATTTTTGCAACCCAGAAGGCACATATATAAATTAACTGTTTCTTTCCTAAACGTTTCATTTGTTAAAAAAAAAATAGTGAACAAAGATTAAGCAAACAAATTTTTCCTACTATGCAATAAATTTCCCAAGCAAATACTGTACCTGAATGTCTGTGCTGTCTGAGTGACCACAAGGAGGAGCTAGCACGCAATTTCTAATGGAGCAGGAGAGTTGAGTTTGTGTAATTAATTGAACCCTTTTATTTCTGGACGACAAAGGAGGAGAGGCTATAAATGTGCCATTCACAATTTATTAAGAGCAAGAAAATTTTCTCACAGTTGTATCTTACACACTATAATCTAATGCCCCCCTTTAATATATACTAACAAATGTGATGTACTGTTAACGTTTATTATTTGACAATTCTTTTACTCTGTGCTCAACATATACACAATCACACTGTATTTTAAACTCTAAATAACCATTTATTGTAAAACTTCATATAAAAAACTCAATTAAATTTTAAATTTGCCTCTATACTTCACAATATTTGTCCTAGAATACATTTCACTCTTCAATAGTAGGTCATTTGTTATTAATTTATGAAGATTTCTTTCCGACTCACAAACTTAGAAATATATAGAAAATATACACATGCCAGTTGTAAATTCAGTTTATTTATTGTGCGAATTACAAATTAATTCCTTGTAGATATAACTTGCATGTCATCCTTATGTTAAACCTGCAACTTCCAGGGTTCGCTGGTAACACGCTAGCTAGGGAGGAGGGCACAGATCTCTGAATATGTTACACTGTGCAACATCATAACACTATAAACACTATGCGACATCATAACCTATAAATAACACAGAAGAAACTACCATATTTCCTGACTTAAAATGTTTTGGAACTGCAAATTCAAAATTGAATAAAGTAAGAAGTTTAATATTCATTTTTAAATATTAAAATTGTATAGAGACATTATACACTTTTTAAATTTTAAGAGAGTTTGAGTTCTCAATTTTTTTTTTAATTAGGAATCATTTCTCCTGGAGCTTAAAATTTTTAGTTGATTTGTCATGTTTATTAGAATTCGTATTTATTAAGAAGAGATGATTTACAATTTTCCTGTTAAAAGTGTAGATTTCTCATTTGTAAAAAAAAAATGCAAGGCTCTGTTTCAAAGTCAGCAATAGCCAATGACTTTATATTAGAAGTGAGTTATAAATAACTCTAAAAGACAGTAACAACTAGAGGAACTAGCTATGAGTGCAGTACAATCATTCATTTGAGACTTTAAATATGACATGAACATTTTGACATTTCCAGTATCTAAATATTTATCTAATAAACTTATCTAACAAACTAATTATCTAATAATATTTTCAGGTAACAAAACTATATAGGTAGTGAAATAATGGTAAAGTGGTACTGAAAGAAATATGGAGAAAGCATTGTTCATCGTACAAACTGGCCATGTTAAAACATCAGCATCAAAAATCTCTCAAGAACTGTATTGTGTTTAACTCCCGAGATTATACCAAACAGGACAAGTTGTGGAAGAATGTTTAAATTGCTGCCATTTTGGCTGCATTCATAAATCCTCAGAACTACAACTATAGCTAGTAAATATGTGTTTCAAAGAAGATCGCTGAGGCAAAATTAAATATCTTCAATTATTTAAAATTCCATACTGGAGGTTCCATTTGACCCAGCTATTCCCCTACTGGGGGTCTTCCCAGAAGAATTAAAATCATCATACCACAAGGACGTATGCACCACCATGTTCATAGCAACACAATTTGTAATAGCTAAGTCTTGGAAACAACCTAAAGGCCCAACAACCAACGAATGGCTAAAGAAAATGTGGTTTTTCTACACAATGGAGTACTACACTGCCATAAAAAAGGATAAACTAGAGTCATTCATATATAAATGGATGTTTCTTGAGAACATACTCTTAAGTGAAATAAATCAGACACTCATGAGCACACATCTAATTGTTTCTCTGATATGAGAAACCATAACTGTAAATAAGGACAAAGAGATGTAATAGATATTATATAAAAGGAGGATGGTGCACAGAGGAGAGGAATACTAGAAAGAAAGAAGGGGAAAAGCAGAAAGGCAACAATGGAAAGAGAGGGGAAAGGGAAAATATGGAAAATGATGAATGAACCTGCTGTAAATAGGGAGGGAGGGAGCAGAGGGGAGGGGTGGAGGAGAGGGGGGAGAACCAAGATACATCATGTATAGGTACAGAATAATTGTAATGGATGTGACCATTGTATGTCGAATGTACCAATACATGTTCTTGGTTTAAAATTAAAAAAAAAAATACAATTCCATAAAGTAGCATTTTCATAGTTATTCCTTAAGAGCAATGTTATACTACAGCGATAAGGTAGTATTAATCATTGTTGATTGGTCTGTAAAGAAAAACCTTTAATACTTTATTTCAAGTCATTCCAACATAAGGATCAATTTACCTTCACAGCTCATCTAAACTGCTATATTTTATTAATTAGATAGATGTTATGTTTGTCCAAATCCTTTCTCTCAATAAGTGTGCATGCAAAGGTTACAGATAATCATACAAGATCTTTGGATATTCAGTGTATACTTTTTTTTTTTTGTAAAAGATGAATAGTATAATTTTGGTTTAAATTTGAACCTATTATTTGTAATTACAAATAATGATTATCAATCCGATTTTCTTGACAAAAATGAGACTGCAGATATCCCTGTATTCTTCTAGTTTCCCTAACTCGATGTCACACCTATAGCCTTCTGTAATATAAAAACCAATAGGATTTTAATTGTATAACTATGTTTGTATCCTCTCTGTCTTTAAAAAATTGAGTTCAATATTGTAAACACACTTTTAAAATGATCTTTAATAACTATATTGTGAATGTAAAAAATTATTTAGGCAAAAAGATAAGACTTAGGAGGTCATTAAAAACTGTGATTATCACATCTGGTTAGAAGCAAGCCAAAAAATTGGAAGTGAGATATCAGTTGATTCAATTTCCTTTAAAAATAAAATGTGAATCATAACGATGAAAGTTAATTCTTGGGTTTTTATTTGTTTGTTTGCGTTAGAAAGCAAAGTGCAATACTACAAGTTACAAAAAGTTTAAGAAAGATACTTTCTATATTTCTCTTTTACCATCCTTTGGCAGATGCCCTGTAGCGTTCACCATTAAGATGGGCAATTCTTCTTTCATACACTAGGGGGAGGTGTGAGATAATTACTCTGGAGGGCTTTTGAGCAAATTTACATCTATAAGGATGTATTTCCATGTCACTGGATCTCTTCTTATTGTTTCTAATCTCCCCTGTATTATATGAAAATGTATCTAATTAAGGCTATTCAATTAATCATAACACTCTTTTCTTGTTTTGGCATTAAACTAAACTTGAAGTTGGCATACTTTATGACTTCTCTTGAATTAATGTGCAATGAAAGAAAGCTTTAAATTTGTCATATTAAAAGTAATGAATAATAAATGAATGTGAAATCACTACTCTTTAAATTAACTAATGCATTTAGAGACTCAGAACCTTGGCTTCCAAGGTACATGTGCTAGGACAGAGTTTCTAACCCTAAAGTGATACAAAGCTGTATTTTTACAAGTTAGCAAGGTTACCCACCTATTCAGAAAAGCAACCCATATTTCTACGAAGTTCTATGACCACTACTTAACAATAGGATATGCATGACTATCTACTTATTTAGAAAAAGACAAAGACATTTTAAGATTTGAAGGTCTGTCTTAAGAGAACGCTGAACTTTTTAAACGGTTACCTTCTTCAAGGAGTAGTACATTTGGCTATTAACCAGACTGCAAATTTAGACTGTAGGCTATCTCTACCTCCAATAAATAAGTAGCTTCTTTACCTGAATCTTTAAGCAATTATCCCAACAACAATCTTCAGAACTTTCTTGTAATTGGTCTGGATTTGATTTTCTTTGAATCCTGAATGATTCATGTTTCAGATTTGTATAGTAGTCATTCACAATTTATAACTGGCAACTTAACTTCACTATTTATGAATTGCAATCAATACTCTAGCAATCAAAACACTCACCTTTTCTATTTCAATATTCTTTTTTGTCTTAACTCTTTCCCTGAACAGCTGGCTTATGAGCAAACCAGTCTTCACTTGTAGCTGCTTGTGGAAATTTTGGGAAAAAAAGAATCTTTGAAATTTCTGAAGCTGATGGAGAAGAATTTGGAGCAGGTGTATGTGTGTGTGTGTGTGTGTGTGTGTGTGTGTGTGTGTGTGGTGTTATTTAAAAAACAGGGATCTGGAATCCTAACAGATTACTGACCTGTCTTCATGTTTTACAGTTCAGCTTCTATGCGTAGGATTTTGGGCAAATGTGGTTATCAAGGACCATTTGGTCCTAACTAAAATTGTAATTGTATAAGGAACAAGTACAGAGGTAGACGAAACACAGAAACTAGTATGTGATGGAGTGTGTCCCTTTGCCTTGAACTTAGGCTGAGAAGGGAAGGGGAGATGACCAAAAGAGCACAACATAAGTATTATTAAATCAAATTTCAGTTTAACACGCTCCAAAGCTTGTATTGACCGGGAGCCTTTCTTCTTAAAAGAAGCGAAGTTATTTTACAGTAAAGAGACATGGCCTCTCTTTCAACGTGCATCTGTTTTTCTTCTGAAACATTTTTCATAATCAAGCGACTTTCCTTGCTCGGGTGCCTGGGCACAGCTGGTTTTCTTGAGGATGAAGAAAGTTACATATTGATTGCTGTTGCTCTTGGCCTGTTTGCTCTAATGCGGGCAGAAGCCGGCTCGCGAGCACCCTGGAATTCACACAGACTGACTTACTGAAATACACATCACACCCGACAGAACGTGTTCAGACACATACACACACACACACACACACACACACACACACACCCCTCATTCAGATGTATCCACGCACCTCCCTTGATAAGGGTGGTGAACGATGACGGGGCGCGCGCGCGAGCGTGTGTGTGTGTGTGTGTGTGTGTGTGTGTAAATCCATGAGGAAGACCGCAGCTACCTTATTCTTCAAGCATGCTGCAATTCTCATTCCCGTGTACATCAGAGCAAAAATTAAAAAAAAACTCTCTTAAGCTTTTTTTTTTAATTCTCTTTTTCCCGAGGAAGATCGCGTAGACGCTTCTGCGGGTAGATAAAGACCTGGGAGACCCGGCGGCGAGGCCCTGGGCGCCGCCGCCTCCGAGGCGTAGCGCTGGCTCGGTTCTGCGCGTTAGTTTCCCATCTCACGGATCTAATCAATGACTCTAAAGCGTTGGGGCTCCTGGCCCCGCCCCCGCCTGCCTCTTCTCCGCCTCCCATTGGGCGTGGGCCGAGAAGGCAGAGCCTTGCTCCTCACGCGGATTGGCTGGCAAAGAATCAGTATCAATGTTTAAGCGGCAGCGTGAGGTGAATAGAGTCAGTCAGCGAGAGACGCTGGGGAGAGAGCGGGGACTGCGAGCCCGGCGGATGCGGCAGCAGCGGAAGGCGGCTAGGGAGACTCTACTCCAACTGTTGAATTGAAAATCTCGCCTTTCATTTCCTCTGCCGCTTTGCTTGTGGGGTTGGATTTATTTGGTTTGAAATCCGCACGTCTTTCTCAGGCTTTGGGGTGATCCTGACAGGCACCAGATTGAAAGAGACCACCCGTGACAGGAAAGGAGGAATTAAAAAAAAAAAAAATCCTCCACAACAGACTGCACAATTAGCTATGCACACCGATGCTGGACTTTGTGCATAGAGAACACTGAGAGGAAAACCTTGAACCGTGATGGGGCTAAGCTGTGAATAATTACTGGAAACCTGAATTTTTTCTCTTTTTCTAAGACTCTGAAAGATTTGGGGGTGCCTCACGCCTAACCAAGAGGAAAGGTTTAGAAAAATAAATAAATAAACACACCTAGCAAAGCAGACGCCTTGCTTTCCAGAGCCTCGGACTCCGGCAGAAAGAGGTAGAGTAAAAGTGGTGCGGGATTCAGCTTCACCCTCCACCCCCACTCCCTTTCGCTTTTTTTTTTTTTTTCTCCTTCCTTTTCCCACAAAACATGAATCTGGTTTTTCTTTCTCTAGAGTGAGTCAGAGAAAGCGTTAGGAAGAAGCTGCAACTAATGTGTGTGAAGAGAGGACCGAGAGGCGAGAGTGGATACGATTCGTTCCGCTGCTCCTGACTCATCCGGCGATCAGCACACCTGCATTTCGGGATGTGTCATTCCCGTATCTCCAGGCGCCTGGGGAGCCCGAAATAATGTGTAGACAAACCTGTGCCTGAGCTCCGCTCGGAGGTGGCTTCCCGGGGTGGGCGCCCCGGGCAGGACCGACCGCGGCTCCTCGCCCCTGCCCTCCCCGGCCGCCCAGAGAGACTGTAGAAGAGACTGCAGAGGCACCACGGCGAACCCTGATGCTTGCCTCTCATCCAGCCCGCTCCTCCTACTATTAAAATTTTTTTGAAGCGGAAAACCCCTTCACTTTATCCTCTTCAAATATTCACCACTTTTATTCCTCGCCAAGATTTTCTTTCTACATGAACAGGACTGGGAGGCTGGGCCACTGGAAGGAGATGCTGAATAGAAAGAAAAGAGAGGCACTTGACAGCCCAGCCCTGTGAATGCAGAGCCTGTTTCCCTTCTAGCGAGAGACAGGGAGAGTGTGTGCGAGGACCGCGAGGGTGGCTCCCCCCGCCTTTCTATTCGGCCTCCCCCTCCCCCTTCAGATCTGCACGTCCAGCCATGAGTTGCCTGTTGATTTCCTTTCGCCTGGGAAGAAAAGCAAACTGGAATTAAACTGCATGGTGAGAAGTCTTTGCTGGCAGGAAGAGGATGGGATGGTAGCGGCGGCTACTGGCTTGGCGTAGAGACATCAGCGTGTTCCACGATCAGAGGCGGAGATATAGCTATATATTTTCCCCTCCCAGTAGACTCACACGGCAAATGCCGATCAGGTTGTGGCTCTCTTGATTTCAGGGGAGAGCCTTTTCGGAGGAAGAGAGGGAGGAGCCTGGTAGGGGGAGGAAACTACAAATCGGGACACTAGTTCTTTGCGCTGCATTTCCTCCCCTCCCTTTGGCTGCTCGGAAAGGAGAGAGAGAGAGAGAGAGAGAGAGAGAGAGAGAGAGAGAGGAAAAAATACGCTTGGCTGGGAGATGCAGTCCGCCGCCGCCGCTGCTTCAGCCCGCAATGCGAGATTAGATCTCTAAATGCAGCAAAACACGGCCGGAAAACAGACCAGCCTGCGCCGCTAGCAGACATTTCAGAGCGCGCCGGGAAGCTTCAGAAATATTTATCTGTGACTCTCTCTTCGTTGCTCCTCATTCCCATCAATTTCATCGCGGAAGACCAGTAAGAAGTGAGGATTTCACTTTCTGATCTGCCTGGAGACACACCTCCCCAAGCCCTCCCCCACCCGAGGAGAAGAGTATTCTCTAGGCTACCGGCAAGAGTGGATTTGCGGCGCCCTAGCGGGAGCGAGAAAAACCTACCAATTCTTGAACTCATTATCATCCTTCCCAGACTCGATTTCCTCCTTATTGCCGGCCTCATCGCTCAAGTTTGAGCCTCCCAAGTCTAGGCGGGAGAGACAAAGCCCCGGGCTCGCCCTCAGCCGCAGGGAGCCGCCGCCTTGCTCCAAGCCGCTGCATCCCCGCTGCGCCGCCGCCTCTCACCCAGTGCGGATGCTGTAGATCAACAGGTTCAGGGAACTTGAGCGGCAGAGGCAGAGCCCGCCTGTGCCGCAGCCCCGGTGCGGAGGAGAGGCGAGGAAGCACCCTCGGACTTGTGGCTCGCGTCGCGCGCTCACGCTCCGCCCGGGCCCCAGGCTGGCGCGCACCCACCGGCTTGCCCCTCTAGTCCGGCTGCTCCTGCCCCCACCCCACCGGTCTGGGATGTATCTTTCCATCTGTTGCTGTTTTCTTCTATGGGCCCCTGCCCTCACGCTCAAAAACCTCAACTACTCAGTGCCAGAGGAGCAAGGGGCCGGCACCGTGATTGGCAACATAGGCAAGGATGCTCGACTGCAAGCAGGGCTTCCGCCGGCCGAGCGCGGTGGCAGCGGCGGGCGAGGCAAGTCGGGTAGCTACCGGGTGCTGGAGAACTCGGCGCCTCACCTGCTGGACGTGGACGCCGACAGCGGGCTCCTCTACACCAAGCAGCGCATTGACCGCGAGTCCTTGTGCCGCCACAACGCCAAGTGCCAGCTGTCCCTCGAGGTATTCGCCAACGACAAGGAGATCTGCATGATCAAGGTAGAGATCCAAGACATCAACGACAACGCTCCTTCCTTCTCCTCTGACCAGATCGAAATGGACATCTCGGAGAACGCTGCCCCGGGGACCCGCTTCCCCCTGACCAGCGCGCACGACCCGGACGCCGGCGAGAACGGGCTCCGCACCTATCTGCTCACGCGCGACGACCACGGTCTCTTTGCCCTGGACGTCAAGTCCCGAGGCGACGGCACCAAATTCCCAGAGCTGGTCATCCAGAAAGCGCTGGACCGCGAGCAGCAGAGCCACCACACGCTCGTGCTGACGGCCCTGGATGGCGGGGAGCCGCCGCGATCGGCCACGGTGCAGATCAACGTAAAGGTGATCGACTCTAACGACAACAGCCCGGTCTTTGAGGCGCCTTCCTACTTGGTGGAACTGCCCGAGAACGCCCCGCTAGGCACCGTAGTCATCGACCTGAACGCCACCGACGCGGACGAGGGTCCCAACGGCGAGGT
Source organism: Hystrix cristata (assembly GCA_004026905.1). Lineage (NCBI taxonomy): Eukaryota > Metazoa > Chordata > Mammalia > Rodentia > Hystricidae > Hystrix > Hystrix cristata. Next base: position 96,726 of record PVJO010002133.1, on the reverse strand, counting down.
GCTCTATTCCTTCAGCAGCTACGTGCCCGACCGTGTGCGGGAGCTCTTCTCCATCGACCCGAAGACCGGCCTGATCCGCGTGAAGGGCAACCTGGACTACGAGGAGAACGGCATGCTGGAGATCGACGTCCAGGCCAGAGACCTGGGACCCAACCCGATCCCGGCCCACTGCAAGGTCACGGTCAAGCTCATCGACCGCAACGACAACGCGCCGTCCATCGGTTTCGTCTCCGTGCGCCAGGGGGCGCTGAGTGAAGCCGCCCCGCCCGGCACCGTCATCGCCCTGGTGCGGGTCACCGACCGGGACTCGGGCAAGAACGGGCAGCTGCAGTGCCGGGTCCTGGGAGGGGGAGGGACGGGCGGCGGCGGCGGCGGCCTGGGCGGGCCGGCGGGGTCCGTCCCCTTCAAGCTGGAAGAGAACTACGACAACTTCTACACAGTCGTGACCGACCGCCCCCTGGACCGCGAGACCCAGGACGAGTACAACGTGACCATCGTGGCGCGGGATGGGGGCTTGCCTCCGCTCAACTCCACCAAGTCGTTCGCAGTGAAGATTCTGGACGAGAACGACAACCCTCCTCGGTTCACCAAAGGGCTCTACGTGCTGCAAGTGCACGAGAATAACATTCCCGGAGAATACCTGGGCTCCGTGCTCGCCCAGGACCCCGATCTGGGTCAGAACGGCACAGTGTCCTACTCCATTTTGCCCTCGCACATCGGCGACGTGTCCATCTACACCTACGTGTCCGTGAACCCCACCAACGGGGCCATATACGCCCTGCGCTCCTTCAACTACGAGCAGACCAAGGCTTTCGAGTTCAAGGTGCTGGCGAAAGACTCCGGGGCGCCCGCGCACCTGGAGAGCAACGCCACGGTGAGGGTGACGGTGCTGGACGTGAACGACAACGCGCCGGTGATCGTGCTGCCCACGCTGCAGAACGACACCGCCGAGCTGCAGGTCCCGCGCAACGCCGGCCTGGGCTACCTGGTCAGCACCGTGCGCGCCCTCGACAGCGACTTCGGCGAGAGCGGGCGCCTCACCTACGAGATCGTGGACGGCAACGACGACCACCTGTTTGAGATCGATCCGTCCAGCGGCGAGATCCGCACGCTGCACCCCTTCTGGGAGGACGTGACGCCCGTGGTGGAGCTGGTGGTGAAGGTGACGGACCACGGCAAGCCCACTCTCTCGGCGGTCGCCAAGCTCATCATCAGGTCTGTGAGCGGCTCCCTGCCCGAGGGGGTGCCCCGGGTGAACGGTGAGCAGCACCACTGGGACATGTCGCTGCCGCTCATCGTGACTCTGAGCACTATCTCCATCATCCTCCTAGCGGCCATGATCACCATCGCTGTCAAGTGCAAGCGAGAGAACAAGGAGATCCGCACTTACAACTGCCGCATCGCCGAGTACAGCCACCCGCAGCTGGGCGGGGGCAAAGGCAAGAAGAAGAAAATCAACAAAAATGATATCATGCTGGTGCAGAGCGAAGTAGAAGAGAGGAACGCCATGAACGTCATGAACGTGGTGAGCAGTCCCTCCCTGGCTACCTCCCCTATGTACTTCGACTACCAAACCCGCCTGCCCCTCAGCTCGCCCCGGTCAGAGGTGATGTATCTCAAACCAGCCTCCAACAACCTCGCTGTCCCTCAGGGGCATGCGGGCTGCCACACCAGCTTCACGGGACAAGGGACTAATTCGAGCGAGACCCCTGCCACTCGGATGTCCATAATCCAGGTAGGAGACTTTAGCATAATCGGAACTGAATTCACTTTATTGCTGGTTTTGGCGCTGTCCTGAAATCCTTGGGTCAGGACAGGCCACGCTGTCAGGAGCAGTGAGACCAAGTTTGTAAAATGAATACGCTTTACAACTTTTGGCACTGTGTCCATCAGCTTCTGCACATAAACCCTCCCACATAAATAGCCTAAAATCCACATGGTGTAAATGTCTTACTTCTGTTACGCTTTAGAGATTTAAAAACGTTAGCAGTGTTCATTATTCAGAGTTTATCTTATTTTATTTGTTGGTCCACATTTCATTACATAAAGTGATTTGCGGATTAGAAAAAAAATAATTATCTTAAAAGATTTTAATTCCGGTTAAAATGTTTGATACAAAAATGAAAGAAATTTATATCCAAATATTAAGTTCTTAAAGTGGAGCCTGGCACCCAGGCAGAATTACGAAACTTAAATAAACTTGGACTAAGTATTCACCCTCCCAAAAGTCAGTTTTGTATTTCAAAAGTGTTTTAAGAGACACGATTCTAGTTAGATCTGCAGCTGGAACCCCAGCATCATGCACTAGTGTACTTTAAGCTTTTGAGATAACAGTTATCCTCCAAAGTGCTCCCAGAAGTTTGAATAAATGCAGGCTGGGGATAGTGATCTGTAATATTTATGAAAAGTTTGTATTTGTTTTGACCTGTAGTTTCCCTAATCTGTTTGTTCCAGTCACTGAGGAATTAAAGGTGGATAGTAGAAGGTCATGGGATTATTTTATGCCTTTAAAAATAGGACACAACGGGCTGGAGATTTAGCTCAATGGTTAGAGCACTTGCCTCACAAGCACAATGACCTGAGTTTGATCCCCAGCACCACCCCCCACAAAAAGGGACACATTATTGCACCTGGTTCCAAACTGCATTTGTTGTGCATAACGTGTGTTTTCAACACACCTGAGTGATATTTAATACATAGTATGTAGTCTAATTTAAAGTTATTTATATATGACAAAAGCTAAGTGAATGACAAAGCATGGACATTAATTCTTAGAAAGGTAGACGATATTGACTCTGCAGGGTTTGGTCTCTGTCTAGTTTCTTATCCACTATTGAGTTGTGACACAGAAAAACTTAATTCTTGCCTATTATGAATGTGGGTTGTTACAAATTACTCTGGATAAGCAGTGCTTGAAGTACAAAATTGAGCTTAACTCAAAGTGACACTTTGGAAGGCAGAATCATTTGAGGTAAATGAAAAATAATTTGTTCATATTATTATGCTTTAAAAAGCAAATAACTTTTAATGACACTTGACTCAGTAATGTTTTATTTTATTAAAATGGCGTAGCAAAATTTTATATCCTTAGGTTTTCTAGCATAACAAGTGTTCTACATACTAGTACTTAATGTATTTTCCTGTAATATTGTAGTGTCCTTGTAAAATAGACTCTTATATGTGTCTCTGTTCAATACTAAAGTATCAATAATAGTGGTAACTACCACTTTTTATAGCATTTAGTGTATATAAGTAATCATGCTTTTTGAGGTTTATACAAAACTAAAAAATAAATTTCCAGCTTTACAAAATGTGGTTTGTAGGGAAGACTTTCTGTGATTATGTAAATTTGACATTTATGATAATATCTCTACAGAGGGAGATATGCTAAAATATGTTATTTTGGGGGGCCTGATGCTGGGGATTGAACTGAGGGCCACTTGCACACCACTTAAGCACACTGCCACTGAACTGCACCCCCTGCCCTAAAATATGTGTACTTACAAATCTACTGTGGTCATTTTATAAATATGCATATGTGTATAGCTTGTTTTATGTTTATTCCATTAATAATGCAAGTATGTCACAAAAGTTAATTTTTAACCCTCCACTTCAAGTGTTGTCAGTTGAATTCTCATTATTTTCCAGTAAAATATGAAAATGATGCAGTAGAATTCTCAGCTATTCTGAGGTTTTTCTCAGAGTAGTGAAGAACAATCTTGGATTGAAACATTCAGAAGACTTTGAGGGACAGGGAGGCCTCTACTTATTTCCACGGTGCTGGTCGTTGCTTAGGGATGACGATGATGCTGATGCTGATGATGCTGAGGTTGATGGCTGTTGCCATTAGCAATAAAAACTTAAGCCACAGGATACTGCACACAGACACACACACACACGCACAGTTTAAACAGAAAGCCAAAGAGAAACTGCCCTCCTATTTTTTCCTCCCTAGAATCAGAATCCATACTACAAAAAACACAAAATGAGTTTTAATTTCAAGTCCTCAAAATTTTTTCAGAGTATTCTAGTTTCCCATACTACTTCTGACATGGAAATAGTCTCAACAGAAACTATTAAAATAGGCTTTTCTCCTGCTAGTTGTTTTCAACCCTATAAGAGATGTCTGTAAGTACGTGATATGTTAATTTTCCTTTAAATGTGTCAGGATTGTCTTGATACTTATTGTGGAGAGCATGGTAAATTAATAAATTAATGCTTTTTTTTAAAAACTGGTGTGCTGCAAAGACATTGTAATGAAGTGACATGCTTAAATTAAAGCATGCAAGTATCCCATAATCTTGTTCCAACTTCTTTCATTAGTGTGTGTATGTAATACAACCTACAAAGGAAACACATTATTAATCTCATGTGATTTTCTGAAGGTAGTCTTTTAATCCACTCAATCTACTTGGACTAACAGCTATTATACCTGGTTCATCTTTATTTTTCATCATTTTGTATGGTGTTTAGAGGTTCACAGTATAATTCTATCAAAGGATTGAAAAGAATTTCATAGTTATGTTGCAATATTCTGGTACAATATGGTGATGTGAAATTTGGGACTTTATGACTTATGAAGCTCATGTTACAATGAAAAGGAATATTTAGGCATCAAAACATTTCATGTAAAAAAAAAATTATGCACTTCTAGCATGTTAAGGTTAATGTCTCCAAGTTCTTCTTGCGCACAAGATTATTTTTACTGATTATGAATACAAATTAATTGCATAATTTGGTGTAGAAATAGAGATCTGTGAGATGAAATTTTACTTTAATTTTGATCCAGTTCCTCAAATTAAAGTTGGTCTGTACAGTGGTTGAATAATAGATTATGAAAAAATATCCACAATACTGTGAACTACAATGCAGCATAGTTGTAATGAAATATATTTTCATGTTACAGTTATAAAGCTGGTTATGAAGGACAAGAACATAGATTTAATAGTAGGTGAGGTAGAGAGATGTTTATACAAATTTTTAAAAACGTTCCCCTAGGAGCAATTTCCATGTGCGTCATTTCATGCGTTAATATGATATCTAAAGTGAAGTCGACGTCATTATTAATTCTGAACAATAACTGCTAATTACGAGTTATCAAGAATTAATTGCTAAGTCTTGAAGGGACTTTTCAACAGGTGTTTTCAATGCGGGCCACCTTGGGATGAGCAGAACAATCTGGGGACCTCTCACAGGTGGGAGGATTTCCAATTTGAGGATCTGTCCTTCCACGTTCTTGTAGTGCTGGTACAAGTCATTTTAATATACTCACATAGGATAAAATGTTTTCAGTCAACAAAATAAGATTTACTAAAATAAAACTTAAGAGGAATACATTCTTTTTTTTTTGAAGAGTACATTCTTAGTGTTCTGCAGATCAATTTCATGAGATTTGTGTTAGAGTTGACTTTAGACTCTTTAATGCTAGGAAGATGAAATTCTTTTGACATATGTGCATGGCCATTTCAATAAAAAGGAGTTAAGCACATGATAGATGCCTAAAGCCAATTCCAAACACATAAAAATGAAATTGAAGTGTAAAGAACTTAAAGTAGCATAGTATGAACAGTAAATTCAATATTTTATAATGAAAAGGTAAAAGTATAGCTTTCATGATAGAAACATTATCTACTGTCAGTCTTTATTCTCATCTCTCTAACACAAGATATTCTTCACTATGAAGATTCATTCATGAATTCTCAAGATCATGCTCTTTCAAACTTCTTAATCTAGTATATTAATGATTTCAGCAACAAAAACACTGTGGAATCAATCATTTGTTATAATTTTGGAGACATTTTGCTGCAATTTTTATTCTAAGAAGGCACCATTTGATTAGTTCCACGTATCAGTTTCCATAAATTATATATAATCTCTATTTACAGGGCTTATGTTGGCCATATAGAAAAGAGATGTCTCTTTCTTATTGCATGTCTCCAGGAGTGTTTTACCTACTTGCTTTCTTTCTGAAGGGTTTAAGAAGATAGAGTAGTTTCTACTTTAGAGTGATATGAATGCACGGTTATTTAATTTTTTTGTCTTCTTATGCATTAAAAATAGTACAACATAAATTAAGTTTAAATGTTATCGGGAACTAGGTGTTTGAAGCTTCTTGGGAGAAGTGTTCATTTAAAAGTTTTAAATATCAAAAAAATTATCACTTTTCTTAGTATGTTGTTAACTTTTCTTCTTAGTTTTATGTGAAAGCATGAAAATTTAGCTGTAGTGTAAATCCATGTGCACTTCTCTATTGCACAGTAAATGAAAAAAGTATGCTTGACTCTATGAATTATGAACCACATAATTTTTACTTTTTAAATATAGGTTGATAACTTATAAGGCAATAATGTTTTCATCCATTTGCTTTCAATTTTCAATAAAAATTTTAAAATGCCAGTTAGGTGAAATCTTGTCACCCTTATGCTAAGATAATAATGCATCAGGCTTTTAATATTACAAGAATATGGTAATTTTAAATTTATCTGGAGTCATAACAGTGAGTTGTACAATTCCAATATAAATTATTACATAGAAGTCTACACCAATAAGTTTGTAATTTTATTCTTAGCATTATCATGTTATTGAAGGCTGATGTAATTATAGAAAAGTATGACCCAAAATTCTTGTGGACTACTTAAATATATTTTTTTATAATAGAGAAGTTTACATTTCCTAAAAGAGTTTCACTGATTACATTGTTTAAGCCATGCAAAAACCAACTAAAAAAACCTACACAAAACTACAGTTTCTGGATATATTTTTCTGTAAGCTCGATACTATAATATTTGTTATTTACTTCTTTAAAATCTTTAGAAACAACTTTTATAAGAGTTTAAAATGTGGTAACTTTAAAGATAATCCCAATAGATCATGTATACTAAAGAATTGTAAAATTTGCTTATTTGATAAGGAAATGCCTTCAAAACCATTAGAGATCAATTTGATACTCTTCAAAAATATATGTATCATATATTATGTTTTAATAACCATTGCCAGGTTTAAGATTTCAAACTTTTTACTGTTATTGTGGCTTATGTAATATACTGTGACAAAAATATAATTATGCACATAAAAGGTATAAATTAATTTTTTTTTTTGGCTTTTGAGATCAAGTAAAGCCTTACATGCATTTATTGCTGTAAAGCTTAGCTTTATCCATGTTATGAAAAATGAAACTTTTTGGCAAAATTAAATATGTGTTTACATGTATTTATATTTTGGCACAATATATGTAGACACATAGGCACAAATATTGGCCAGTTTTTATATTTTTATTTCGAAGAAAATTCTCATTGTTAAGGAGTAAGTCAAACACATTTTTTTTTTCCTTTTAAAATCTGTTGAAGTATGATGGCTGTACGACTTCGAAGTTTCCACCAAGTTGAAATTCAATAAAAAAGATCCAGCTATCCTAGAAAAGAGCAGTTAGGGAGAAATGGCTTTCAGTGGGCAATAGATTGGAGCTTATGTAGATTAAGAGAAGGAAAAATATCATGCAGATGTCTAACACAGTACCTAGCAGGATGCATGATGGCTAGAAGTGTTGGGAAAATACATACCAGGAGCCTGATGATGAAAGAACAGGAGCACCAAGTTATTAAACCTGGGCTTGTGCCAGGGAGGAAGTATAACTTGACTCCCTGATGCTGAGAAGTCTTACAACACACTCAATAGTAGGTGAATTCTTACAAATGCACCTACTAATTATGACATCAGTCATTGCTCTAGAATGTATTCCCCTCGGTGATACTTCTGTTTAATAAATCCCGGAGGGCATTATCTTAAAGTCATATTTTAGTAAAGCCATTGGGGAAGTGATATTTTTTGTATTAAATTCCTTCAACCATTGATTGCATAATTGTTAGGATAGAGCATAAAGTTTAGTTTCTCTATGATTTTGAAGATAGTGTGATTTGTGCCACTCACCTACAAAACACTTTTAAAGTTCATTAGACCTCCACTAATCTTTTGCCAACCTTCTTAAGTAAGGGAGACTTAGACCAGAATTTCCTTCAGTGCCAAACAATATTTTACAACTAGTCAGAGCTTTCACCACCGCCTTTGACATGATGCATTGCTATCTTCTGGTCTCTTGAAATAAATCATCTGTAATAAAGAAGACCTTAATGACATCAACATCTTTACAGTGACTAAGCAGAAGCACACTCCTGCCTTCTTGCTACTGCAGAAGTATAAATTCACTATTTTTAATGTAAAAATCAAACAAAACAAAACAAAACTAGCCATGAGATGCAGATGCAAAATTGTCACTATATAAGTGGCATCTTTCACCTGTATCCACTAATTTCTTGCAGTGATAGAATATAAAACTGGTTTCAGACAGTGTTCGAAAGAATCACACATGTGACATAATCTGTGTTTGTCTGTTCCAGGCCTAGTGACATTCTGATTAGTGGTATTTGTAGGCCTTACCTGGACCTAGTCCAGGCAGTTTTGTTGTAGTGAAATGGTTCTTATGGTTCATTGAGCATCAAGCGTAACTGTTCTGAATATGATTGGTGAGTTTGCATATATTTATTTAAAATAAGGGAGGGAGTTAAACGGCATAATTATTGGAAAATGAAGCACAACAATAAAAGACTATTTAAATTAACAAGCTCTGTGATCAAAGGATAAATACAGGTTAGATAAATGAAACTTTAGATGTAACTAATCTACATAAATAGACTTTGGTCTGATTAGAGGAATGGAATATATTAAAATAACTTAATGGTATCAGAAATGCATCTTATCTCACTCATTTTGAAATATTTAAAAGGCATGTCTTATCTTTCCTTATAGTTGTATTCAATTAGTTTCATGAACCATATTTATGTTGTATGCAAAATAGGCAAGGTGATGAGAAATATAATTCAGTAAAGATAAATATAATTGTATAAGCTTCTGTTTAGTTCTGAAATATATCCTGACTGAACAATATTTTATACTTTAATGATTTGTAATGTTTTTGATTGTTTTTTAGTTAATGTAATACATTAAAAGGGCCAAATAAAGGGCAATTTCTTGTTTACCTTATTAGTTAAAGCAGCCTTTGTAGAGTTGGAAGGCTAAAGCACTAAAAATCAATTTCAAATTTCAAAGCTATACATCACAATTGTTGTGTATACATTTATTGACTTTAAGAAAAATAATTTACCTCTTTGTAAATTATATTAATATACTGTACATTATACTCTCAAAGATTCTCATGCTATTCCCATAAAAGATATGTTTTAAAATAACAAATTTAACTTACAACATGACTAAGTAAATAATCTTCCAGTAACTATGGTGCTTAGATACATTTTCTTCAGCCATTTCGGTAATACATTTTTAGAAATGCAAATTTAGTCCTAAACTATGAATCTATATATTTCTTTACAACATTTCTAAGTGAACCCTTAATAATTGTGTGTATACATAGAATTTTTTATCTCTTCAATTCAATATAACTTGAACTCATATATATATATATATATATATATATATATATATATATATATATATATATATATATATATAAATGGCTGTATTCTGAACTCAATAGTTTAGTTTTATGAAATGGAGAGCAAGCAACAAATAATTTATTATAGGCAGATGGTTTCAGGAGTCAAAATATCTTTCCTATTGTCATAAACTAATTTTAGAACATCAATGATTTAAAGTCTTAAATTTGTATTTGTGGTATGAATATTTGCATGAATTTTGAAAGCCTAACTCTGTAGTTTTTACTCTTAAGATACAACATTGTTTTTTTTACTCACAATCCTCAACATAAATACCTTTGTGAAAAGCTGTTTATTTTTCACTCATTATATCAGTATATACTGAGATTATTTTATGACTAAATATTCGATATATGTTTGATATTCTTTTATAGCAACAGAGCAACTATGCACAAGTGAATTTATAAATTAGCTTGTCTTTGATTAGCAAGAGAATTATCAAAGCACGTATGTAAAATGACAGTGTTTTTTACTGGTGTCCCCATTTCAGTAAATGAAATGAAAGTAGGAAAGTATGATGTTTGAGAAATAATATGTTAAAATATTAGAAAATTTACTAAGAATAAATCATTTCATTTCAGTATTTTTGAACTGAATGAAATAAGCTTTAAGAGTACCAATTTTATAGCTCCAACCTGATAATTATTTAATCATACATCTTTATATAAATATAGTCATCAAACTTTCTAAACAACTTTAAAAATAGTTTAATTATTGTAGTTCTAATAGAAAACAAAGAAAAAACAAGATATTATCTAAAGTTTGGTGAATTCTATTACAGTATCTTCTTGGGACACAATCTGCTTGCTTTCTGTTTTGCTTTTGCAGTTTTTCATCTATTTTAAGAGTATTTCCCAAATCAGTTTATTACAATAATAATAGGAGTAAAAGGAGTTAAAAGATATGCAAAGAGTGGGGGGGGGGAAGAAAAGCAAAAAAGGAGGGAGAAAGGTTGACAGGGAGGAGGCCTAAATCAATGGTCTGTCCTTCTCATTTTAATTATTCTAGAATTACGATTTACACAGAAACTTACTTTCTCATGGTTTCAAAGTAAGACATTTTATCATTTGTTGTATTTTCACTATGTGAAACTTTTCGTGAACCATGTTATGTCAATTTCTTTTTTTATTTTTAGAAAATGCCTTATTTCTTGTCATAATCCTGGCTGATTAATACAGAAATTCCTATTTTAAAGAGTATATTTGAAGATGTACCTTGACTTTTACTTGGCCTAGTATGCATAGTCTTTACAATTTTAGAAAACAGTAAGAATGTCGTGGTACTCTTGTATAAATCCAAGAGAGTAAGACACAGAATTATTGAGAGAAAACGCGTATAGTAAATAACATTTTAATGTCAATTAATAGATTGAAAAAAATCTATAACCTACTTTTAGCATTGGCAGAAGCATAGGTATTACTTATGAGCCAAGTTTCTAGATTCTGACCTTCTTTGTAAAGCTATTATTTATCTCAAGATGATAATCAGGATGAAAATATGAGAACTGTCCTATTAAATAAGTCCCACTCACAGGAATTTTTAAAAGCATTGCCAAAAGCTTATTCTATAATGTGGCCCTGGTATAAGTTGTGTCAATATGAACAAATGAAGCAATATGCACTAAGTGAAGAGAAACTAAGAAAAGATGAGGAATGCATTCAAGAAGGCCCCCCTCTTTGGATTTTGTGCAATAGACTTTCCATGTGTGTTTTTTTTTTTTTTTAATCAAGACAATTATATAGTGATTTGGGTTAGAATGCATGCCCAGTTCCCCATTCTCAGAACCCAATTTGTTACCACCTGTGGCTATTTCTATTTAAAAAAAAAGAAACATAATTACTATGAGTCTCAGCAGTCTTAGAGTAAATTTTTGCAATTACAATACCTCCCTTGGGCAGATGTGTGAAAATGGTAGATTAATTCCTGCCAGGGTCTTTGTGTTCCTCGTGAATTTTTAGGTTTGGTGTTGCCTGCTTATTAGAGTGGCTCTGTTTGCTCTTGTTAAGGTTATGTCAGTGTTTCTATTATGAATTTCTTGAAATAAAGATCCACAAATCAGCCAGTAAATTTTGCCTTAAGAAAAAGTTGACATGCAGCATCTCAGCAAAGGAGTAGATAATACTTTGTATCACTCTCCTATATGGCCTGCTTAAATTTGACCTAGAAAGTAGGAGACCACATGCCAATGTTGACAAAGCAGGACTTAAACTAGCAGGTAAAAGAAAAAGTGTGATAAAGTAATTTCTAATCCAATAGAAGCTGTGGAATTAATTGTATTCTATTCTTGATCACAAAGCTACTTGAAGCCTTAAAAGTGACAAAAAAGATATTAAGATTGGATGGCTAAAGGAGATTTAACATCTTAATTACTACTCAGTCAGTCATTTTTCTTGGTGGTGGTTGTGTCTAATCTCTGTTCCAGAAACTAACTGATCTACAAACAACAAGGAATGATGTTGGGTATGAACAGTGTTAAAACTCTGCTTTAGTGTTCCCACTATTAAGATTAAATTATATTATAGCAGAGAAGTCTAGCTAGTAGGATATTTGAAGCATAGTCCACATCCATCTTGTTTTTCTCTGTAGCTGAAAGAACCTAGCACATATTCTCATATATAATAGACACTTGAAAAAGTGTGAATTCTTAGCTGGATGTGGTGGCAAACACCTGTAATCTCCAGGGTTGGGTGGCTGAGGCAGGAGGATCATAAATTCTATTTCTGCCTGGTCAATTTAGTGAGATTCTGTCTAAAAAATAAATAAATAAAAAGTGCTGGGTATGTAACTTTGTGAGAAGACCCTGGTTTGTCACTCTTTGGATACACTGTGTACATGAAACAGTGGGCCAGTGGTAATTATTTGAAAAAAACACATATTGATAACTTTTAATGTACAATTGCCAAGTTTTAAATAACTGCTGTGAAAATCCCTACATAAATAGATTGATATATTACAAATTCCTGGGGAAGAATAAGTAATCAAGATTCCCAATTATGACATCAAGCATTCACAGTATCTTCTTACGCGTACAGAAGTATACATAACATACACGTGCATAGATCCAGTATGTCGAGAGACAATAGAGTTGATTATAATTTATCTCTTTTCTCATTCTTTGGTTTGATTTATACAATATTAAGGTGATGCAATTCAAATGTTATTTCTATTTGCTAAACCTTTAAGTGTCATCAAGATCTAATGAATTATTAGTAAACTATGACTAAGCATTTCTATATTGAATTAATCTTTAAGAAACTTGTATTTGTAGATTGCTACTTAAAGTGTAAATATCGCTTGTCTACTTTTTTTTTTTTTGGCACAGGGGATTAAACTCAGGATCTTCACACTGAGCTACATACCCAGACTTTAATTGTTTTTTTAATTAATTAATTAATTTATTTATTTATTTGAGTGAGAGATTTGCTAACTAAATTGCTAAATTGCCCAGGGTGGGCTTGAACTTGCAATTCTTCTGCCTCAGTCATCCAGCATCCTGGGATTACAGGTGTGTTTCAGTACACTCAGCCTATATGATATTTTAAAAATGAGATCATAGCTAAAACATAAACTTTAGTTTAAGAGTATATCTCCTGAGGTTGGGGATTTAGCTCAGTAGTAGAGCTCTTGCCTGTTAAGTACAAGGCCCTGAGTTCAATCCCCAGAACTCCCCCTAAAAAAGAATATATCTCCTTTTATTGGTACAAATGCAATTTTATGATTTAATCACTTTGATGCCTACCATTGGAAAAGAAAATCACTGTTGGTAACTATTTAATATATATACTTATGATAAATAAATTTATAAAAATTTTCCCAAAATTTTAGAATTTAGCTCATATATGTGATAATAAAATTTTTATACACATATTAATGAAACAAACTAGACATTCTTATTAGCATTATGTTGCCCACTTCGGTATTGTCATTTAAAATATAGCTTCAAGTTTCAGAGTTGTATACTCCATATTCATTAATCCAGTATATAAATAATAAAATAATTTTTAAAGCAACTTATTTGAATTAATTTACCACTGAAGTTTACAACTTATAGCGGGATTTAATTACTATTTACCTGAATTTTAAATTTAAATTGAAAAAAACATTTCACCTGAGGAGGTTTGATATAACAAACTCTTCAAAGAAATGAATTTTCAAACTGTACTAAAAACTCACTTATCCACACTTGCGAGAGAGGCTAGGACACAAAGAAATAGGAAAAATATAAAATGATTGGAATTTGTTTTTAACATTTGTTGATAAGTACCAATACAGTATAATATGGTAATAGTATTATTATACAAGATTAACCTGCAAGTAATGAGTAAATAGAGACATTCTTATCCCTACCAGTCTACAAATAATGGTTCAAGTCTATCTTCTAAAACATTTGTTATTTTTTGGAAAAAAAAAGGCACAGCAGCTACTCAGTTCCTATGGAGGGGCTGCCAAGATAGGCATTAAAAAACTTGAAGTGTCATCTAAGACACATAATATTGAGAATAACAAAAAGGAGGGAATTATTATTTACATTTTTAATTCACCTGTTCTAACTCTAGTCTTCTCACTTTCTCCTTCTGCTCTCATATTATGGAGATATTTTAAATATCTTTTATATTTACATCTATGATAATTTTTTTAAAAAATCAATTTATGTTAATTAGTCATGGTGGTGTTTATTACCAGATTAAAGTTTTAAACAATATGTACATATGCACCTGGGCTTCATATAGTGACTTTACATACGATGTAACTAAGTGTTGGCTTAGACAGTATGTTTGACCTTTTTAAAATGTACTAATAGAGAAGAAACTTATTCATTAGCTAAAATAAAAAGAGATTGCTCCATTTTCTTTAATCAAGGCTTGAGTATTTATTTTAAGAGTTAAAATGATGATTTTCTTTTTATATAAAACCAATAAAATTAATTTACCAATGCGATTCTCACTTTTTGGTTTTTTTAGGCAGGAATAAAAAATGCTAATAAAATAATATTGTGCTAATAAAATAATATAGTGAAGACAAAATCCTCCATCTGCCAATCCTATATATTTTTCTTTACTTCTTAATAAAGCTTTTTTATGTTTATGACTTTGCAGGTCAGAGTAGGCTGTTACATGAGTTCATTGTATAATGGAACTTTTTCATTACACTTAGTGAACAAATTCTTTAAAATTATTTTTATTTGAAATTTCCTCCTGAGTCTCAGTGAACTTGAACTTGTTATTCATGCTTAATACTCATTATTTCACTAGAGAAATAGAATCTCTAAGAAAATATCCATTGTTTAGTGATAGTATGTATAGTTTGGACCTTTGAGGTGCAGTTGTAGGACTGGTAATGGAAAGGCTCTAAGACAAGGGAAGGAAAGCAGCTCTCGTTCACTGTGCCCGGGTAGGACGATATAAATAATTGGAAAGTGGAGCTATCATTTCACTTGGTTAATTGTAATAAGCCTATTATCTTGTTAGAGCATTAGGGTAGAATCAACATGTTGAGAAACAGATAAAAGGTGCAAGAAAGCATTAAAATCCAATCATTAGGTTTCACTGCATCCATCTGCTACCGGGAAATATAATTAGCAATTTGATTCAATGACCTTTAGCTGCCATTTTGGACCACAGTTTCAAGATCTGTGTTGTCAAGTTGGACATTTTAAATTAATTTGATAGGAATCATACACACTGCATTTCTGACCTACTTATATATATAAAACAAAATTTGAAAAACTAAAGTCCAGCTTAATGAGCTGATGTGTGTTTAACGAAGAGTCAGTATAGTTATTTAATCTTGAATCTGGTTAGGGTAACTGATATTCAACTTCTTCAACGTGTCAATTGACTAGACCGACTACTTAAGATTTCACTGTCATTTTATGCATGAACTTAGACAAGTAGAACTCCCTTTCATCAATTATTCTGTGGGTCCATATTGCACTAATATTATACTCACAGCGTTTAATTATACTAAATTCATATACCACTGCATGAGAAAAAAATCAGTACAACTATTTATCATTTCATATAGTTGTCCTGATGTTTGAAACTTTGAGCACCCTTAACCTCTTTGTCAACATAGGTGTAGTAGTACAGGGCCTTCCTGGAGTGTTTTTTTATGTATTCACTGAGAAGGATGAGAGATGATGAAATGATGTGCCCAGCATAAGAAGTCCATTATGCAAATCAATCAAGATTTCTTGTCAGCAGTTGTGTACTATCTGCTTACTGAAGTTCATATAACTTGGAAAAGAGTCATGATTAGACAGGTGTTTCTTTAGCCCGTGAGACCAAATTTCTAAAATATTTATGTAGTGGCAAGCCAGATGTACACAGTTTAACCTTATAATCCCATTTCACAGCTTTTCCAAATACTCAGAAACTTGTTAAGTATGCAGCTGATTATTTTGGCAGCATATCTCCATTAATAGGATTCAGATAGTGCTTATTTACAAGCCAGTGCTGTTAATATAATCTGGTTTATTAAATCAACAGGAAAAGAGAAACATGAGGATCCATCCAAGGGCTAATTGACAGTGAAGCTTTTTCTAAAGCTTTTTATTTATTTATTTATTTATTTTACTGACTCCATAATACTAGAGAACACATAACACACACGAATGATGTAAATGTTTTGGACACCATGCTCCCACTACGTTGGTGAAGTAGGTATGTGCTGAGATCCCTTGTGCTTCTGTGGTAATCTTGATGTCAGCCACATAAGACCAGGCATCTGCTTTTCACAAACATTCCCTTTAGCATCATCTCGATTGCAAAGCTTACTGTCATTTGACATGTGGAATTATTTTAAATGCACTCATCTATTTTTTTCTTAATGAATAGAGGCAATACAGAGTAATGTAATAATGTGTCATGATTTTCATTATGCTTATTTATTGGTTCTGCAATAATAGAAAGAGCTTATTGTTGTGCTTTCAGTTTGAGCTATTTATGCATTATGGTATGAGGTGCACCCTTTTATATTTGTTATGTTTTGTCCTCTGAAGAAAAAGGGTATCAGAATTCTTAAATCATATTGGGCAAGGGAAAGAGCTTCAGACTTTGTCTTTTTTATATTAAATGAATAGCTTTTATAAACTACCTGACTCTACTAGGATAAACTCATGCACTTCCATATAAAGGAAAAAAATCGACTTTTTAAGCCATATATGACAACCTGATCTCCCCATTTTAAGAAAAATCATAGTTAAAAAATGGAACTCTTTTTCAATTAAGGAAACTTGCATACTTCATGTTTTACATTCATGCAAAAGTATGGCTAATGCACCAGTAAGAACATGACATAACAAAAAAAGCAAAACAAAATACGGAATTAGGGAAACTGTAAATAAAGTTTTGTCAAGGAAAGCTGAGATGTAAACATTTGAGGATTTGGAATCCTTGATTTGTGTAAAGGACAAATATTCTTGAAATGAAGCTACTCCACAGAGACTTTGTGCCTCAGACCTGTGTATCTGGGGCTCGGGCACCGATAGTGTGTTTGTTTTTTAACTACTCTATCATTGAACTGGGAATTTGTAGTCAGCCTCCAGGGATGATTCTTCTACATTTGACTGCAGGGCCAGTTACTCTTTTTTTGTTTGATTTCTTTCATTTTTTGACAAGGTTTTTTTTTTTTTTTTTGTAGTTTTGCTACACAACAGAACTTTGCTCTTGGTGGGGGGGCAGATATTACAAGATCCGGATGTGCAAAAAATTGTGGTTTTGTACTGAAATAATTTCAAGTTATTTTCTCCTGTTATGTATCTCTGACTTTTTTCCATTTAAAAAATAACAACTATATTTTTCTTTTATTCAAAGAAATATTCTTGCTGCAAAATATCTACTGAAACATACCTAAAACAGTTTTCTTATGTATAGTAAGAATGCATTACATAAGTGTAGGCTGAAAATAGGAAAATAACATAAAAAATTTTAATTGCCTGTAATTTACTATCCAGACAAAACTACATAGCTATCATTAACCTTTTGCTATGTAAATCTACCATTCCTCCTCTCCATTTATGAAATCCAGAGTACTATTTATATTCTTTGTTTATTCTACTTAATGTGAATATTAAAATTTTTACTCCAAAGACATTATTATGCTTAATATTGAGATGTTTTTACCAGTCGTTGCTGGGACGATTAAAACAGAACACATACCTCAAAATATCACCTGAAAGTATGAGTCAGGGCCTATAAAACACATCTGATTGCAAGGGTGGAGAAAACAGATCGTGAACCTACATATGTTACTGCTTCTTCATGCCTGTGCCCATGTGCTCATACAAGTAGATTTTATACAGTAAGTTGTATATGCCTAAAAATATATTAAACTGCATTTTATTTAAAATTTTGTAAATATGTCATGAACATCTTTCTGTATCAATAATGTACTTTCACATTATCTTTAATGGTGGAATTCTAGGTAAGTCAATGGATATGATTCATTTAATCAGATTCTGTCTGTAAACAGATTGCTTATCCTGAGATTCTATTACCAAGAGTCTTTATTAAAAAAAGAAAAAGAAAGAAAAATTTTTAGTCTAGGACAAATTGATTTACCATGTTTTACTTTTTTTTTTCTACTTTCTTATAAGGAATAACAATATCTGCCACTCATAGGGATATTGTAAGAATTAAACTTGAAATGTTATTATTCATATAAAATATGTTTAAGTGCTGAGGAAATAATAACAAATATTATATTATTGTTATTGAAAACAAATGACATAAAAGAGTACGGAGCACTTAAACATTGGGGCACAGATACACAAATATATATACTCTGTAAAAACACTATTTTACTTAGCCTAATATCAGTAGTTGTTTAAGAATAGATTATCAAAGAACACTCATTTTTATTCATTGATTTATTTATTTTTTATTTTTTATTTTTTTGGTGCTATGGATCGTACTCAGGGCCTTGTGCTTGCAAGGCAGGCACTCTAACCACTGAGCTAAATCCCCAGCCCTGAACACTAATTATTAAAAAGTAACTTCACTGGAATGCTAATTTATTTTACTGCAAATTGCCATTTTGCACTCTTTTAGTTGAATTTTCTCTTGTTTTCAAATAGGCATTTTAAAAAACGAATTCTACTTTTGGTAGAGTGTATCATCGCATATTGGTTTCTAGACATCTTAAAGTTCTTAAACTGCCAAAGTAAACACTGAAGGAAAAAATAGTAAGTCTTCATTAAGAACTCTACTTTTTAAGCAGAGAGACCTTGGGGGAAGAGAAGTTCACACAGGCAGAAAATGAAGAGACATTCTACAAAAGAATTGTCATAAAATAATGAATTTTAGAAACATTGATACATAAGATTGTATCTAAATTCATTCAAACTTCTTTTCTCACTGGAAAATTGAAGTACAGATGTTTTATACCTATGTGTATACAGCCCGCCTGGAATTAATATCTGATTTAGTGTCTATCGTTCTTGTTCCTATACCACTTAAAATCCCATGATTGGCATACATTTACCAGGCTGAGGAATTTATAGAATGCAAGAACATAGTCCCATGAATAATTGCTGCTATAAAATACTGCACCTTGGTTTCTAGACTGCAGGTAAATTTGGAGGATAATTCTTTAAGACTTCCACATATTGAATATTAAAATTCTGCCGGAACATACACAACACAGAATCTTTCAAACTGGAGACTTGCAATTGTTTTAAGAGTTTCTCTAGGTCAGTCCTCCAATGTAGAAATATTTCCAAATTTCAGAGTCTTCAGAAGTATCTCAGGATTCTTAAATTTAATAGTGGAACTGGCTTTGATTCTTTGGTGTCAATCAAAATTGTTCAGTAGACTTTACTGCTTGTATCTGTGTTTGATCCGGGATTTAGGAGTTACAGGAATAAAACCCTGACATTAGAAACTCTGTAGGGATCATTTATTAACAAGGATTTTTGGTATGAAAGAATAATAAATCTGAAAGATACACATGACAATGATAAACAGAACAAAACAACAGCATGGAAAACACAGCACACAATAACCAGATGGATAATATAACACTTAAAAGATTACAAAAATTTTGAGTGGAAAGAACTTGTTCATATTACCTGTACTTACTTGTATTAGAACCTCCAGCTAGTTTCTCACCAATTCTACAGGCCTCAGTTACAACTCCCATAAAACAATAATGATGATTGTAGTAATCATATTGGCCTCATAGATGAAATAGAAAAGAAACAGTTTGGATGATGGCAAGAGCAACCTGTAAAACTGGTGAGGAAGCATAAGATCAAAAGTACATGCTGTGGTTATAAGAATGGTTCTTTGCGGTAACCATGAGCTGAAGAGCAATATTTCTGGGAATGAATAAGCATTTACATTTATCCTAAATACATTCTAGAGGAATTTGTAAAATACTTCAAGAAACTTCTTGTGTCTAAACACATTTTGTTTTTCAATATTGCCATGGTGGTACTGTTTCTGCAATTTCCAGTCGTTTGTAATTGAATATAAACATGTTGCAAATCACCCAACACTGAAATCCATTTAAAACAATAGGAACAGTGTTTCAGTCAGGTGCTTTTTAAATACACACCCTCTGAGGGAAGTCTGTCTTTTACAGAGGAAGAAAATGACTTGTGTTTTTTTTTTTTTTTTTTAACTGTGACCTAATTAACCATAGGGTATATATAAAAGTTACTTGTATTTTAGCTACAGCATGGAATAGAATAAAACATTTAATTACATGGTTAAGAAATGAGATTTAGTTCTTTTAAGAGAATCATTGTAGTGTTTGTGGGCTATTACAGTTTGATACAACTATTCCATTCTATCATGGAAGCAGGAAGGGAGCTGTAGACAACATAGAAATGGAAATGATTGAATTCTAATAGAACTTCATTCTCAAAAGCAGATAGTTGTCTACAGGTCAAACACTGTTGTAAGCATTTCCAGTTGTTATATGTGCACATATACATAGTGCTAGGGATCAAACCCAGTGCCAGCACGTGCTAGGCTAGCATTCTACACCGAATTACAATCCCAGCCCAAACAACATTTTTAATTTTTTTCATTTGCGTGTGTAATAAAATTACACTGTGTAGATTACCAACCATTTCCAGCAAAATCAAAATGATTGTATACGATTTCAGAACTATATATGGAAAAATGTAAGTTTATTTTCTAAGGAAGTAATTATCATTAAGATAATATTCACTAGAGGACAAAAATTCTTTGAATTAATCTTTAAGCAAAGTGAAACATGGAAGTCCTTGAATTAGATACTTAGTGACACTCTGATAGAGATTAGAGATATTTCATTTTGTACTTATGTTTAATTAAATATATAAAGATTAGTAAATACACTTTGCTTTAAGTTCCAATGTGTATACCTACCTAAAAGCGACCATTCCCAATGAATCATGCATTTTAAATCGGATACATATTCTTATGTTTCAGTGAGAAAATGATAAATATTCCGATAATCTAATGCTCGCTAATTTGATTAATATTAATTTTTCCTCTAATTTGGAAATAAATTGTACTTTGTAATGCCACCTCCAGGGGTAAATTTACCATTATTTTTATTTTACATCCTAATTTTAAATTTCTGTCATTGTTTTTATCAAATTACTATTTTGTTTTGAAACCTGAAATACGAATCTATTGGGTCAGTTTTTTAAAAATGTCATCTTATTTTTTAAAAGAATATTAGTAAATTACATTATAAGCGTATAAAAAAATTGTGAACTTCAAAATGCCCCTGACATATTTACTAGTTATTATAAAATGTATAGGTTGATTAGCTTGCTGGCTGATTTGTTTTTATTTATAAAGAATTAAAAATTCTCTATGCTTATCAATATTTACAGGAAGTAAAAATATAAAGATGTGGTATAAGTACAATTCAGCTTAAATTCAGTCTTTTTTGAAAAAAATAGGAATTAGAATGCATTCGGAGGTTGACAATTTAGCTCAGTGGTTAGAGTGCTACCCACAAGCTTGAGGCCCTGAATTCCATCTCCAGCACAAAAAAAAAAAGAATGCACTTACTATAAAGATGAGACTTAGAAAGTTTTTTTTTTTCCCTTCATTTGCAAATGAAATTTTTTCTTTCATTTGCAAATGTATCCATACCTAAGAAACAATTGACTTTATCTTTTGGCTGTTTAATATTTAGAGGTATAGAACTGGTGGATGATTTTTTTCCCAAATCATGGCATTCAGAAAGTGTTAATTGTAGTGTATTTTGAAAAAAATAAACTGATGAAATACACACTTGACTTACTCTATTTTACATTTGGTTCGTCTTTAAAATTATTCCTTTTTTTTGCTTGGGAATTTTACATAATGACTGACTGAAAGTAAAATCTTAAATTTCTCTTGCATTTGTAAGGTAAGTGTTCAAAAGTGCCTATTTTAACGATTTATATGAGTATAATGATAGTAAGTAATCATATGTTTAAGCCTATTGCATGCATTAGAATATTTGATAATAAGTGGCCATTATTACCTTTTTATATTATTAGTAAAAGGAAAATTTGGTTATTAGACTTATATATAATTTTCAGCATATTAAAATAATTTAACATGAAAGTATAGAAAGATAAAAGTGCAGATTCTTTCAAGACTTTATTAGGGGTGATAATAGTGCTATTTTTGCTTAGCATGTAGCAATAATTTTTAAGTGTTTTCAAGGGAAGTTATGGTAATTTCTCAACATCTTATTTCCAAAAATGTTGAACTGGCTTAGTTCTTTTTTTTTTTTTTTTTGTGATTATCTTAGAAAGACAGCCCAGCAACCAACCAATGCTGGCAGTGTCTGCCAAGTGTCATTGTTTTATAAATGAATTGGGTATATAATGAGTAAGTAACTCTATAAAAGTCACTTAACTGCATTTCTCTGTTTAAAAACATGTGAAAAATAACTTCATTGTTTCTCCTCATGCAGTTGAGAAGAATGAATAATAAACATCAATAATACTGTTTTGTGGATCCTAGTATAAGTGTTCCCCAAACCTCCCAGTAGAGAATATATTCAATGACATTATAGAAATGTGTTTAGTTTCAGTGCAGTGTAGTTTCAAACCTTGTCCATGATTGCTAAATAAAATAGACTATATAAACTGGTTTGAATGCAAATAATTTAATTGGCAATTTTTTTTTTTGCTAATTAACAAAGTTCTTAAGATTAATAAAATATTAGTTGCAGGAAATTATCAGAAGACTCAGCATTTATAATGATAAGTAAAATAAGATCATTGATTTATCTCCCTCCTTTTTATCTTTTCTTTGTATGCCTAGAATACTAGAAGAAGCTGTTTCAGAATTGCAATGAATTTTCACTGCCCGTGTAAATACTTGAGCTTCTTAGGTCCGGAACCCAATCACTGTACCAGATTTAAATACCTTCCAGTAGGAAAGTCCATGTTCTTAACAGAGACGGAAAGACAGCCCAAGATGACAAGAGCAGAGGAGAGTTTCCAAAGACACGAAATATGGCTGATACGGCTGAGGGGGAGCAAAAAGCAGAAAAGAACTGTGGACTTGCCCTGCCCCCACTCCTGGAATGGAAAGGGATGGGGCTGAGTTTGAGGCTTGACTCCACTGAAAGAATGAAGGAATTGAGAGTTTTGGAGGCAGTGATCCTTAAATAGGCTTTGGTTTCTTTTCTAAGAAATAAAATAATGGCATAATTTTGTACAATTGCCAAGGAGAAATCATAATTAAAATTCAGTAGGATGTTGGTGGTCTCTGAGATTCAAGATTTGGCAACTACATTAAGGGAATGAGTAGCAATCTCTAATTGTGTTGTTATGTAGAAAACGAATAGCACTCGTCTTACTTTTTGATGATGTCAGTTCTCTTCTTGTCAAGGATAATTTTCTTCAGTCTTTCTAATTACGTAATTATATTCTGCCACATAAGTTATTAAAGTTATCAGTGTCATTTATAAGAGTTAATATTTGCAGAAGATTTTAATATACAGCTAGATCACCTAAAAATAATCTCAGCCATTTTCATGGATCAGGAGGCTCAGAATTCTTGTTTACAGACTGCAGTTGTTTCTGTCCTCCCTTCTTAATTTAAAGGAATACTGGCCTTTGCTCAGTGTGGTAAGAGTGTGTCATGTTTCTGCTATGCCGTTAGTAACAAAACACAAATGTCTACTATACTGTACTTGTTCAAAATGTATTATTTTGAAAACCTCTGATAAATACCACTATTGCCATACTTCATGCACTTTAAAAATTCCAAAGCCGTAGGTGCTGTCAGATAAGTTTATAAGTAGTGGCTTAAAATGCTGTTGCCTGCTTCAGCAATGTAGAAACATCCACACCATCTATTCTGTTGAAGGCAGAGCTAGTGGAAGGATTTTCAGTATGAAAAGCCTTAAAATGAGTTACTTCCCTGTGAACACTCCCTTGTGTTTAGTCTGTTGCAAAAAGAATGCTTGTTATCAATGTGAGAAGCAGTGCTTTTGAATTAAGGGAGAAGTTCAACTTGCTTTGTTTTCAGCCCATTGCATACAATCAATTCGGGGCCCTGGATTCAATGTTTTGTTTTGTTTTCTTGTGTGTGTGCTGGGGATTGAACTCAGGGCCTTGTGCTCGCAAAGCAAGCTCTCTAACCACTGAGCCAAATCTCCAACCCCTTCAATGGGGATTTTCAAAACTTCAGTCTCCTGTACTGAGTACAGTACCTACGTTTAATTGAAACTGTAATGATATGATTCATCACCGTAGGGAGAGCCACTTACTTTTAGGCAAAACTCTATTTTGTTTCTTACATATCAACTTCAAATTAGTTTGTGAGGTAAACTGATCTCTTAATAACAACTTCGAAGAGTGAAAGATGTGTTTTCATTTTTCCTTAATAATGCGTCTTTTGGGCTGGGGATTTAGCTCAGTGGTTAAAGTGCCTGCCTTGCAAGCACAAGGACCCAAGTTCGATCCCCAGCACCCCCCCAAAAAAAATAATAATGCGTCTTTTGCATACATCTGTAATTAAAATCTTGTCGTATTTATATTGCAACCAGTGGGATATCCTTTTTGCAGTTGACATACATATATTTGCTCTCTAGTATATTACAGATTTTCGTGGAACAATTTGGCACAGAGATATAAAGCTGATATAGGTAAACACAACATACACATATCTTATGTATCATTGAGGCAAATGCTTCCAGGACCTAGTGCAAAATGCTTCGTCTTTTTGGCCTCAGGGTTTAATCTTCTGTCCCATCCAGAGTATTTTCAATTAAAATAAATCAGTTTTCATCTTGACAAATTCCATTTGAACTCTCATATTCTCTTTCTCTCCTTCAGGGTCAAGATTAAGGAGAGGTGAGGGAGATGTTTAGGGTACAAAATTTAAGGATGGATTTACTCTCAGTATCCTGCTTTTACATTCCTGAGCATATTTTTAATATTTTTAACAGATTTTTAAGGTCCTTATTAAACTGCCCATCTCTTCCTCCCCCTCAGCACTGATTTTATTAATTCATTTTTCTCCTAGGTGTGGGTTATATTTTCTGGGATTATTACATGCCATAGAATATCTGCGCAGATCTCAGATGTTGTGGATTTTACATTGTTGGGTTCTAGGTGGCTTTGTATGAGCTGTGCTCTGAGCTAACGTGCATCTGTGAAGTGAGTTTATCTCCTGGGCCGAGTGGTGGACTCAGTCCCACAGGCTTCCTTTTTGGTAAGGAAACAGCACGGCGAGGAGACATCAAGAATACCAGTAGTTCACAACCACTTCATTTTAGGGACCTCACGCCAGTCACACTGGAAATGCAGAGCTGTGTGGTGTGTCAACATTTTTCCGTTTATAGGAAATTTTCTGATTACTCTACGACTCTATAATGAGCAGCACAATGTGATCCTGAGTAAGTAAGCATCAAGGTTATTGCTTACACAGTTAACGATTGGAGAGTGCGAGCCCAATAATCAGAGATGAAATTCTAGGAACATTTACTTAAATACTTTGTATGATGGTGAAAAACTGTCCCTAAAATCCAGCTTCCTTATGCTCACAGCCTGCTTTTCTTTTCCTTTTGCAGGGATACATTTGAAGACTCATATTCTGATGTTTTTCTTTTTTTTTCTTAGAATTGATTAGAAATGAAAATCAGAATGATGAGGTCCTTATTTCTCTTGTCCCACAGGCATCTTACTGATAGAAATCCAGCCACTGTTTTCAATTAACCATACCGTTATCTTGTTAGTATTATTCCATGACCATGATCACGCTGCACTTAGGATTTAAACACTTAAAAAGGGATTGCACTATGTAACTGAGAAATTTGAATGCATTATTTCATATATTTTGGTGATCTTTTGCATACACGGTACCTCTAAGATACTGATCTTTTTACATTACAGGTCTTTTAGCCTTTACAACATGTGCAATTAAATTCCTTCCAAATGCAGAAAGGATTTTATGGAAAGTATTTTCTAAATTTAAAAACATACCTTTCTGAAGATAGATACTGGTTCTCCATGATCCCGCCATGTTTGTTTCCTACATTAAAAGGAATGCTACTCCTTTGCAGTAAATCCAGTCTGAAATATTCATTTAAAGTATTTTATGACTGGGTAAAATGGGAGTTACACAATGAAAAATAATCTTTAAGAGAAATAGAAGTTGGGTTAAATATTTCACATTTAGATTGTCTTACAGAACTATTGCTTGTGTTTGCTTGTGTGGTTAAATAGATCTTTAGATCCTAAATCTACTTGTATTCTGTCCAAATGAATGTGGGCTTTCTATGTGGATTTTAGAAGTTGGCTTGGTTTCATTTTAAAAGACAAGTTCACAGCATTCCTTCCTGAGAATATTCAATAAAAGAATTTGCACTTTTACAGTTATTTTACAGGAGGAGAAAATGTATTAGATATGTTTTGGGTACTATCATTTATTTTTTAAATTTGCATACAATAAGATGAACTTTTGGCAGGGTGGGTAGTTCTATGGATTTTATGCACATGCAGGCTTGTGAAGCAAGCAGTCATGTCACCCTAGAACCTTTGCTCGCACTCTCTCCAGTCACACTGCTGCACACCTTTGACCACTGAGCATGCTGATCTGTGCTTTGTTGTAATTATTTTGTATTTTGAGAAACCTTATAAAAGAAAGAGCACTCATTTTTAAGGGGTGGGGTCTGGATTTGTTCGTGCAACAAAACACTCTTGAGAGTCACTCAAATTATTGCATTAGTAGTTCATTTTTCATTGTTACCTAGTATTTCCTTTTTCATGTGCATGGCAGTCTATTTATTTCCCATTGAAAGATGTAGGCTGATTCTAATTTTTGGTAAAGAAAACTCCTGTAAATATTCATGCACAATATTTTTGTGTGTATAATCATAATGTTCATTTATTAGGAGAGAGTACTAATTGTGGAGAATTGGGGTCATGGAGTACACTGATGTTTAACTTTATGGGAAACTAATTGTCTTCCAGTATAGCTGTACTATTTTTCATTCTCAAATAGATGTATAGAATTCTAGTTGCTCCACATCTTTCTCAGCACTTGGCATTATTATTTTTTGCAATGTGATCAGATATAATGGCTATATTGTAATACTTCATTATAATGATAATTCATATTTTCCTAGTTGCTAATTATATTGAATATATTTTCACATGCATCTATGCCATCAGCATATTCTACATGGCCAAGTGTTCATCTTTTTCTTTATTACTATCTAGTTTTTTGTTTGCTTGTTTGTTTTTTGGGGAATGCTAGGGATTGAACTCAGGCCTTGCACTTGCTAGGCAAGTGTTCTACCACTTGAGCTAAATCCGCAGCCTATTACCATTTAGTTTTGAGAATTATATATATACTTTAACACAATTCTGTGAAACTATTAAATATCCCCAAAGTCTGCTGTGTGAGTTTAAATATTTTAACAGAGTCTTTTTCAAAGCTAACATTAATTTTTCCCACTATGAATCAGACTTTGGTACCATATCTGTAAACTGCTGAACATGAGTTCACAAAGATTTTCTGCTCATTTTCTTTCCAAAGTGTTATTGCTTTGTGCATTACATTTACATCTGTCATCTGCATTTAAGTGTGTGTGTGTGTATGTGTGTGTGTATGTGCATATACATATGTTTGTATGAGTAGTGAAGTGTACGTCTCAGTTCATTTCCCCTGAATTATCTATTGAATTGTCTGTGCACCTTTGTCAAAAATTGATTGTCCACATTTGTGTCTGTCTATACATGCCCATTCTTTTGGCAGTATGGTAATATCTTAATCAGTATGACTTCAAGAGTAGTAAGTCTCAAGCCAGAGCAATGTGACTTCTTTATTTTGATTATTTTCAAAATCATATTTGCTACTATAATTTATATTATTTAATTGCTGTGGAGCTAATGGTAGTGAATTGCACTGAAATTTTCTTTTCTAGTAGTTCTTCTAGAATTTAGAAATAGGACTGATTTTTTTGTGATGGCCTCGGATGTAGCAACTGTGCTTAGTTCATTGATTCCTTGTAGAAAGTTTTGTTTCTTTTGATTCTTTACCAATGTCACATAAAATACTATTATTTATAAATATATTACTTGTGAACATTTTTTCTCACTGTATCCCCTACATCCCTTAATTATTTTTCTTGCCTTACTGAACTTGATAGAACTTTCAGTGCAGTGAGTAGTAAAGGTGGACTTCGCCCCTGGGGGAGATTTCGAATCTTTTCCATTGCTGTTAAGTATGAAGCCACCTGAATTGTTTTTTCTTTTCTTTGAGTTATTCTTTACACATTTGAGGAATTTTCCTTCTAGTCTTCATTTACTGACAATTGTCACCATTAAGAGTTCTTGAATTTTGTTAAATGTTTGATATATTTTAAAATTTTTGTTTTTAATATTTTAATAATAAAGAAACTTGTTTCACTCTTTTCGCTATTTTCAAGTAATTGCCTCAAGGCACATGCAAGTGGGAGTATTAAATCAATTTAATTTCATAAATTAGAAGCTTTTCTAGGTGTCAGTTTTACTATGTTCTTCTTTTAACCTTTCTCAGAGATACTTGTTTTTGAAATTACAATTTGTGTTTCAAAATAAACTAGAATGAGCAGGTTTTAGACAACGGAGTATCTTAGGGTTAGTTTATTGTTGATTATTGCTCATAAAGACTCTGAATACCTTTCATAAATCATATAATTTGCTGCGTACAAGTAGAGAAATGTATAAAAGCAAATAATCAAAATGTTGTATCATGTGAGCCTTCAATTTAACTGTTTCGTGGCTTCCTTTTTGTTTGTGTTATGCAAAAAAAAAAGAATTTCTGAATTTTTAACATTTTTAACAAACAAAATGACAATGACAGCAACAAAACATTAGTACACAGTTATTTTTATGTTACTGCATATCTCTTTGACTATGAACAATGACGTTTTTATACATGACATCCCTTGTCTTACTTTTATGTCTCTTTAATAGATTGATACATCATCATACACTAAAGTTTCAAAATAGCTGCTTATGAACATTTGTATATCTAGCCATCAATTCAAGGTATACGTTTTTTAATGATAAATACATTATATATTCTCGAAACAAGAGCTAAAAATCACTGTGTTCAAGAACACATTAGAGTGATTATTTGAATTAAACAGGAAAATTACAAATATGCATATTAATTACTTTCCTGAGACCTAAAAAGATACAAGTGTGCAACATCATATATTACTTTCTTCTAAAATTTAATATTTAAGAATTATAAACTTACAGGCTAGATCTAAATTTTTAGAATACGATGTTGTAAAATCTAAACGTTCTTCTGGTTCTAAAATAATGCTATAATACATATGGCTCATTTTACTTCTGTTTTGATTTTTCTATGCAAAAACCATTACTTCACATTGAGATTATTTTAAATTAGTTTTCAGACACCCTTGGAGCCTACATTATGGAAAGGGTACTCTCTGTATAGTTTTTTGTTTGTTTGTTTGTTTGTTTGTTTTTTGGAGGGGGTGCTGGGGATGGAACTCAGGGCCTTGTGCTTGCTAGACAAGCACCCTTCCACTGAGCTAAATCCCCAGCCTCTGTATGATTTTTGTAGTGAATTGGTTGTATGTTTGTTTAGACCCAAATGGCTATTTCACTGTACTAATTATACATTCACACAATCTCTCATGTTCCTATCTGCATATGTTAATGAATGAGTGCAGATTATTATTAGTACATTCGGATATCAGATAATGATTAATTTAGAAAAGTTTAAAATTGTACTTTTAAAAATATAAGATCATAAATCAACATTGCTTTTTTTCCCAGTATTTCTTTTTACTTTCTTTCACCCTGCTATTCCTCTTTCATATATCTCCTTCCTTCTCTCTTTTTTCATTTTTCTCTCTGATTTTATCTTTTTCTTTCTTCCCCTACACACATCGTTCTCTTCTCTCTTTCGTTTTTCTTACTTCATCAAAATATTTGTTAGCAATACCTTTGCAGTCCCATTATTCTGATACACACACACACATACCTACACACACACAGAAACACACACGTATACTTGAATGCACACACTGACACATGATCTTTACCAGTTCTTCACTCAGTTGTATTTTATTTCTTCATTTATCTTTTATTTGATTGAAAATATTTAGAACTTTAATAATATGCAGACTTTTTCAGTGCTCTTTTAGGACAAGAAAAATTTCCCCAGTCTCCCTCCCTGTGTCTAACTGAATAGGGATTCTCATTTTATGAGCCCTCACCTAAGTAAAACCATTAAAATTGCAAGACTATTTATAACATTATTTATATTTCCTAAGTAGAGTTTCTACTTTTTATTAACTTTTGTTTTCTTCTTACTGTCAGGATTCCCTGTTCCTGAAGTGTTTTAAGATACACAGGCTTAGCTTCTAGCTGACAAAAATAGTGGGGTGAATATATGTTTTTGATCAATTCAAAAGACCAACTAGTATTAAATATGTAGAGTTACATTTTGCCACCTGTATAAGTTCCCACTATTGATTTTACTATGTAATCAATTTATCCTTAAAAGATAATAGTTTGTTATTACAAAAGAAAGCAAAAAGATAAGATTCTCTTCTCCACTGAATCCAGAATCTACTACAATAAGTTAATGAAAAATTTCTTCTACCCTACTGGTTAAAGATGGTTAGGAGACAGAAATGAATCCACCTGATCATCTTCATTTTTGCATGTTGTTTGGAAAAGGTCATTGAGACTAAAAAAAAAAAAAAAAAAAAAAGGAAGACACAAGCGACAGATCAACAAATTTGTGTTAGTTTTTTTCTGTCCCCAAACTTCTAGCAGAAAATGAAATACTTTAAGAAATTTTTCTTCGCAAAATTTTTCAAGTAATAGTTCATAGAAAAATTCTTATGTTAAAAGAAAAAGAATATTCTTGTTTTAAATCAGTCTTCTTTAAAGAAAGTACACATCGCACTGTCTTCAGTCTCACCTCGGGCCCACCGCATCAGGAATTGCATGCTCTGCATGTGGCCGACACTCGCGTGCTGGAGGGTCCTGTACTAACCATGGCTGCTTCAGAGCATAATGCCGTGATCCGAGGTGATACAGAAGACAGGAGAAGCTTTGTGACCAAGTCAGCTGCAAGGAGAAGTAGCGTGTATGAATGTACAGTATAGCGAGATCTATGAAAGATCCAGTCTCTTCCTCCCAAAAGACTCTGTTCCGTGACACAAGGAGAATTCAGTTCTTTTTGGCAGACCTCCATGTCAGTTTGGAAGCAGTAAAAACAACCACAAAACAAGCCTGAGTGCTCAATGTCTTTACTCTTGGTGTTTTAAGTAACTTTTCTCCTCATTTTTATTTCACTTTGTTTTTAAACAGCAGAAAGTGATACCTATTTCCATTGGCTGGTCTGAATATGATTTCTGGGTATTGCTCAGAGTGAATTAGAGATCAGTTCAACTGTATGTGACAGGTTTGTGTCTGTTTCTGGCAAAATTTGCAGG
Source organism: Hystrix cristata (assembly GCA_004026905.1). Classification (NCBI taxonomy): domain Eukaryota; kingdom Metazoa; phylum Chordata; class Mammalia; order Rodentia; family Hystricidae; genus Hystrix; species Hystrix cristata. Next base: position 65,293 of record PVJO010002133.1, on the reverse strand, counting down.
CGAGACCGTCTATTTTTTGAGGAGTGGATGACTGTAAATGATATTACATCGAAAGGGCATAGAATCCTAACAGATGATGTAATTATATTTAAAATGAGTATTATTAAATAATTCACACTTCTAATGTGGCAAAATTAGGTCATTTTCCCACCCCTCCCGCAAATATTCAATCTTAATATATAAGTAATGAAACAACACAGACAATATTATCCATCCTGGTACTAACAGAGAATACCAGTTATGACGGGCTCATTGTTTACTTTAACAGGTAATTTGTGGACCTGAATCATTTAATTGTTCTGAGTACATAATTACATGTCAGCAATTTCCAATTTAATTAAAATGTACAAATCTGAAGATTAAGGGAATTTTTGAATTATTAATCATTTTTCCACTAGGAAATCTTGTTGCTCTGCAGGAGATTTGTCCAGTGTACAACTATACGTATTTTTTTCCTTCTCTTTCACAGACAGACAATTTTCCCGCAGAGCCCAATTACATGGGCAGCAGGCAGCAGTTTGTTCAAAGGTAAGGCCTATTAAATAACTTTCTCAGCTTCTCCATTTGCATTCGTGTCAAAATTGCTTTGCAAGAGACTACACTTCAGACTGAAACTAGTAGAGACAACACTTTCTCTTCCTCTTTTTCTTCTTATGTGTATTTCAGTAGCTCCACGTTTAAGGACCCAGAGAGAGCCAGCCTGAGAGACAGTGGCCACGGGGACAGTGATCAGGCCGACAGTGACCAAGACACTAACAAAGGCTCCTGCTGTGACATGTCTGTTAGGGAGGCACTCAAGATGAAGACTACTTCAACTAAAAGCCAGCCACTTGAACAAGGTGAGTGAAGTCTTCCAATGCTTACAAAGTGTAAAGCTCAAGCAATCATTATAGACCTATTAGTACTAGACTTGCAGTTTATACACGGTGGAATAGACCATTGATAATATATCAGAGAAACAGCAAATCCCACAATTACCCCGATAAAAAGCAGCTATTCGATGTCACAGTCACAAATGAATAAGGCAAGCTGTGAATATGAGACACTAATTTTCTTAAAAGGAGAACTTGGCCAAAAACTAGACTGCTCTTATTTCATGGGCATTTCCTAGCCCTTCTTATTTTAGTTTTTACTAGCAGGGGAAATATGGTATGTAATAAAATGGTATATATCATAAGGTACTAATTTACAATATTAAAATTAGTAAATGCAACAGTTTTTTGATGAAATGAAAACTTGATCGGAATTTTATCTATTAACAGTGTTGGTTTATTCTTAATTTACATTTTAACTTAAAAATAATTTTTTCAAGAGTCAAATAATAGCTAAACCAGTGTTTTCTCTTTTGATTTATCTAAAATCTTCATAGATATCAAATAAATAAGATCATTGTAAACATTGCTTACAGTGATAAATATAATAAAGAAATTTGATTTGATAAATATGTATATGTTTATAAGTCTATCTCCAATTTATGTAATACAGCTTTTTATTAATTTTCATAGTAATTTTAATGCCTTGATTGTTTCAGATATAATGAAATATTTGCTAATGCTTCATTCAAAGAGAATTATGATACTCATCTATAAGTCTGACAAACTTTGAGTAGAATGTTTTATGTTCTGTTGTAAAACTGAAAAGAACTGTATTAATCAGATTTTAGAATTATAAATCATTAGATTAGCTTATAAAATATTAGTCTTCAAAATATTAATAGTTGTAAATATATTTAATATTTTATTGTCATAATTTTAAATAATAAACTGCATTTAAACCATGAGAGTATAGATTCTAATCATATATTGACTGATGATTAATAATAAACTTTTGAATTAATCTGTCCTATCATATATACATTGGCTATAATATCATTAACTTTTCTAATCATGTTAAAATTGCAATACAGACATACATTTACCCACATACATAAATGTTTACGTATATTTATTTGTATATATTCAAAACAGTATACAAATATTTGTATATATTAATGCTTATGCACTGAATATAATTTTGCTGGATTTATTTTAAGATTGACCTCACAAAAAGCCTTGTTTTCAAAGTAATAAGTACCATCCTGATAACTTTTCTCATCTTTTACTATAACATCTTTCTCTATAACAATTTTAAAAATTATTTTAACAGAGTCAATTCAAATAAATATTTGCTTTTCATTGTCCAAGTAAATTTGGATGTTTGCTTGAAGCTATTTAAATGGTCATGATAGGTTGTGGCTCTGTGATATTATTATATATAATATTTTATATAGATATATATCCTTTTTATATGAATCTTTTAGATACATTTTACATAATAGTTGTTGGACCTTGATATGGGAATATACATCATGAGACAGACCTATCTACGTTGATAATACATAAAGTGATTAACAGATAGTTCACTGGTTACTATCCATAAAGCTGAACATAGTATGAAAAGTGTTTGTGTATATCGTCATATCTTTATAAGGACTTTTCTTAATAAAACAAGAAAGTCAAAACTACAAAACAAAATGCTTATTGTTCCCTTCAAATCGCTTCCTTTTTACCAATTAACTACACAAAGTATGTGATGGGAGTGTGTTTGATGCATTTTTTTCTATAGAGAAAAAACATTCTCATTTATGCATTATGCGAGAAAATGTGAGTTATAGTAAAAAGCTGTCTATTCAATTTCAATATCAAAAGTAATGTCTTAAGTGGCTACATTCTTAGACTCCCAAAGTCAGCCCGTGGTTGAATTACTACTACATGTGAGACAAATGCTAATCTAAGAATGAGAAAGTCAGTAATGACTCCTGTAAAGCAGATCATATCCACACAGCCTTACTGATAAATATAGGAAATTATTATAAATCTAGAAACTAGACTTAAGTAATTTAACTATTATGTAGAAGAGACAAACTGGCTTTCATTTTATAATGTGATTTTTAAAGTCAGCAATAATATTCCTTTGATTGATCAATTGATCTCATTTATTCATTATTTACTATCTATTAAATGCTTTAAACATGTAAGGAAAAGTGAATATGAAAAATAAATTTGACTTGAATCCTGCCTTCAAGTAACCATATGTACCTGTTAGAGATGAAGTGTCACTTCATTTCTTTCTCTGAGGGTCTCTCTCCCATCTTTCGTCTGTCTCTAGTATCTATTTCCTTTTGTGAGTCATCTCTTTCCATCATTTATAATCTATCTTATCTGTCAGTCTTTATTTATGGATGTATGGATGTTTTTCTGTACCTATGTAGATTCAGACAGGAAGACCAGAACTTACTGAGTTCTGACTACTTATCATAGATACTACGAACTTCACTTCAACACTAGCTTACTTATCAGCCAATATCAAAAATGTTATTTTTGTCTTACCTGTAAGAAAGTGGAGCTTATTAGAATATATTAACCTGAATAGCAGGTTGAAGTTTAAACCTAGGTATTAATATGGGCAAAGTGTCTGTCTTTTCTCTACTGCGTTATTTTCAAATGGGAGAATTTGCTTACCATCGCCAATACCTTGCTGTAACAAGTTATCACATAAACAATGAAGAGTGAGTTAAAACCTGAGTTCCCACGTAAAAAACCAAGGAGGAGCGTGTCCAAAGGGCTCCTGTGTGTTGGTTGAAGGATCGACTGCTCCCCTTTCTTTGCTCAGTGCTTAAAACGTATTATCCATTTACTTTTCACAGCACTTACAGAGAGGTAAGTACTGTTAACTCACATTTAATAAGTTTAAGGACTTTTTAAATGTCCTGCTGTTATAATTACTGAAGGCAGCATTAAAAATAAATAAAATAACAACAGCAAATGAATTCCTTCAGAGCCTGCCCTTTTCATCAATGTTTTATACTTTCCTTATAATGAGCAGCTTATTCAGAGATAAATACAAAATGTTGCAGAAGCATGTAGCTATTGTCTTGGTCAATATACTCTGTTAATTTATTTGAAAAGCATCGAGACCAGTAATGCCACATTTATTTCAATACACACCGTTGATTGAAGAACAACTTCTTTAGAAATGACAGATGATGACAGCCATAGCCAAATAATTATCTCATGTAGACGTCAAATATTACATCCCGGGCTTTCAGCTCTGAAACCCCCTTCCACCTCATGGCAGCTGTCTCCTCTTTCTTTTCCATCTTTTCTCCAAATCAACTGTCTTTTGTTATACTTAAAAAAAATTGCATCCTACTTTTTAATACTTTCAAAAAATTATTTTAAAAAAAGTAAATATCCTCTAGGGTGAAGAAACTATCAGCTAAAGCAAAAGAAACCTGTTTGTCACTTTCTTATTAAAATTTGAATCAATACCTTATACAGATCTCTGTTAAAAAATCAGTAGCACAGTGTATTTCACATTTTTGTATTAGTTTATTTGAACTCTTTGCCTTAAGTGATCTCATTTTAGAAAATATGTTTTATTTCTAAACTGAAAATTCTAAATTCAGAGATGAAAATCAATCTTCATATTTTTTAATTGTATGTTCTTTGCTAGTAATAGTTTTTCTGTGGATATGACTTAGACGTTTTGAGATTTTATTTCAGCAACTGAAATGTTACTTTGTTTCTCCTTTTTGGTGAAGTTAACTTTTTTTAACACTTGTCCTATTTTTGATATTTGTGTATTTTTACTATCATCGGCTTAATAATTCCAAGTTCATGGCACTAGTTTGTGCTCTCCATTATTTTAGTAAAAATATTTGAAAGGCTTCAGCAGCTAACTGAAGGTGTGATGTACTGCACTGCAGCTGAAAGTAGCTTTAAGGATCTTATTTTAATAAGCCCACTAGAAGAAAGAGGTTACTTTGGTTTCTTTTTGTGTGATTAAAAAAAAAAAAAATCTCTAAGAGTGTACTTAGTTTCTAAGAGTATACTTAGTTTCTAAGAGTGTACTTGTTTGATTTTATTTTTGTGTTCTGTTTCTGTATTAAATAGATAGATTTTTCCAATGCTTCCTTCATGCTTTGTCAAATATTATAGGTAGAAAGGTAGATGGGTGAATAAATGGATGGATGAATGGATGGATGGATAGATGATAGCTAGATAGATAGATAGATAGATGATAGATAGATAGATAGATAGATAATAGATAGATAGATTGATACAACAATCCAAAGGTACTGGAAGCTGAATAGCAAGAAAAGTAAATATATATTTATACCTAATTAGTTTTTTTTATTAAAAGTGACACAGATGGTTATTCCAAATACATTTGCTCTTATTTTGATGATTTGCATTTTAGAATAGGAAAAACTGGCTTCCATCAAGACTAAGAAAAAAATATTGTGGCATTTTTGCAAACAGGATCCACATGAGGTTTTATAACGAATAAAATACTTTAAGGATGTTTGACGCTAACTTACCATTTTTCCTTCAGAATATTATTCGCCCTTTGACTCCTTTAAGAAAGTATTATACCTTTGAATTTCTATCCAGCAGACACACTGCAAATGAATCTGAAAGTGAGCAAAAATTTCATCCCCAAAGATTTAATAAACATTTTCTAAAACTGAGTATTCTCCTTTGAGTCCTAAATAATAGACGTGTCTTCATGAATGCTTACCAAGCTTTTTTCTTGAGTTACTTCTTAATGATCAAGTGAAAGTACTCAGATTTCCAAGAATAATCAATCTTTTAATATCTTTATAATTGACTGAATCAAAATGCTTAAATGGAAGAATGTGCACAGTACTCTTGCTGACGGCCTACGCCGCCGGAGGCAGTGGGGACGCAACCCACGCAAAGGTCTCTGATTGCTAGTTGTCAGCCCCTTTGCCTGTAGCTGGAACTGGAGACTTTTCTGTTCAGTTCTGTATTATATCCATGAATTGTCAGAAATTTTGACTTCTTAGATTACATTTTAGGTTAAGAACACTTCGGAAGGAATCCCTCATTAAAATCTATTTTAAAAACCCATGGAAAACTGAGAACAATAGTAGGGGAGAGAAAAAAAAAAAAAAAACTTGGTTTGCTACAATTAATTCCAATTTTAAAGCTAAGGACATTCTGAAGGATCGCCTTCCCTCTTTCTACAAAACCTTCTTAGAAAGCTAGAGAAACATAAAGCTAATTTTTTTTTATTTTTTATTATTGGCTATTTATTTTTTCTTTCGGTTGTCATTTGACAGTTGCTGTAGCTCTGTGACTGAAATAGGTTAAGGTTAGCTTAAGTGACTGCAGTCTTTTTTATGATTCCAGAGTTTGGTAGACACTGAGCTCCATTCCTCTAAATCTCCCTCCTTCCCTAATTTGTTGGCAAAGACTGCAGTTTCACCGTATTTCTAATTATGTCCTGAACAAATATAATTTAAGCAGCCTTCTACATCCTGTACTTTACCAAGAAGGTGCTACTGAAGAACGCCATAGTCGAGAAATAGTGAAGTTTAGGCTCTTGACCAATTGGGTAAGTGGAGAATCACACATTTGGACCGGGGAGGAGGTTATTGAGCTAGAGCATTAAGTGGCTGAGCACACACTTGACCTACTTTCCAATTTTCTCTAGAACTAATCCAGCATAAAAGCCAGGCTAGTATGTCTATATTCCCAAGCTTCCATTCTGTGTTCTGTTCTGTGTTGTGATTACTAAATGCTGCCCCCCCTCAATCAAGCCTGCCCTTTCCTCAGACATTTCCTTTGTAGGCAACAGCAAAACCACTTCTGTGTAAGCCAAAACAAGGAGGTGATGACTGCGTCTATCCTCTTAGCAGCCATCTGCCAATATCTGGTAATAATTTTTAAAAGAAATGCTGCTATACACTCATTAATAATGAATTTGTCTTAGGAAGGAAATTGAAAATTATTGTCATATATGGGGAATGAGAAGGAACTGCTGAATATTTAATGTCAAAAATCATTTACAAATTTTAAAGGCATTGCTGCTTTATAATTCACATAAGTGGCATTTAAGAAATTGTATTATTTGCCAAAACTTCCTATTATTCTCACACCTATAAGTGGTTATTACACTGTATTTATCCATTAGTGTCTCAGTGTCAGTGCCCCACACTCTTGTGCTGTCTTTGGGACTTCCATAAGTCATTTTGTCTTATGTTTTACTGGTTAAATTATTTCCCAAACTGTGAGTCGCTTCAGTTTATTTTTCTTATTAAACTTTGCAACTGTCCCACAGTTCACTTAACTTTAAAAGTTTCAGTGACATCTCTTTTTCTCCTGTGCAAACATCTGCTTCCACAATCCAGCAGCTGGTATCATGAAAATAGAGATTTTATCACCCTCATTTTTGTTGCACATTATAAAGCTTCTTAATGAGTGTTGAATGATTTACTATAGACTCTATGTAATTTTGAGAATCTCTGTCTTTAATAAGTGCAGCAATGAGTTTTGATAAACATTCCAATTAGGAATATCGGTACATTATTTATCAAAGTCCCACAGAGCACACTCTTCTGCCTTAGGATTATCGTGCCTCTCAAATATCCCACCACAACCCTAGAATCTAACATTTTTGCAGATTTTTGAGACAACTTTTTTTTATATAAAATCATTTACTAATATTGTAGCTAATTTTTATGATGCTAAAGTGATGCGTATGAACTAAGAAATTCATAATATTTCTCAGCTCATCTGTAAGAAAATATTTTTGTTAATTTTTAATAGGTTTAAAACTTCCCCTAGAATTGTTCTATTATTTCACTTTGGTAACATATTCCAATATTGGAGGTTCTCTCTTCTTTTGAAAGCTATATGACAAACATTAAGGTAAGAAGAAATATTGAAGTACAGCTCCTCCATTTTATGGGTAAGAAAACAGGCAGGATTCATAGTTGGCAAGCTAGTGGCGCAGGTAATAGTAGTTCCAGGTTTATACCTTTCCAGTCTGGGCTCTTTTTATTCTAACACGTGCCATTCCTCTTACATGCATATGAAATTCTAACATCTAAAGATGGCATGTCAGTTATATACAGCATATTTTAATTCCTTATGAACCTAAAATGGTAAGCAGTCATATTCGAGAGCCTGATTCATAATCTGTATAATATACTGAATAAAAGATTCAAAAGGACAATAAAATGTATCATTCTAAATGTATTCATTGACATTACTATTTATCACCAAGCACTAGGACTGAATATGTTTCTTCAAACTGTGCACAATATTTACACCTTTTCTGAATTTTGTTCTTTGACACCGCAATACACTGAGCAATGGTAGTTATGAGAGATATTTTCTTTCATACATTTATTCCTCACCTTTTTAATAAATGACTGTGCCAGTGGATACAAAGATGAGCTAAGGCACAGACTGAGTCCTCAAGGAAGTCACACTGTAGCAAAAGAAGTTGACGTCTAAACTATGAGGTCATGGCAGTGAGACATGTGTTCACAGGAGTGATGGAGTCGTGAAGCTGAAAACTCACTCCAGAGTTAGGGAACTGGAGATTTCTGGAGCAGGAGACATCCGAGCGGATCCTTCTGTTCACTTGGCAAAATGAAGTTGGAGCCAGGAAAACTGCAGGGCGCTCTCAGATGCACAGATGAAATCAAGCAATGTGTGGCGAGTTGCTGTTAGAAGATGAACAGAGATGTGCGAGACTGGCAAAGGCAGATGTGAGACTAGGAAGGTGGCTGGAAGCCCAGCGATGTGAAGCCTTATAGAGAATCACTGACGATATTCAGAAGGTAGCAACTCAAACCTTCATTTTTAAAGAGTTGATTTTTCTAGCAAAGCTTAGGGAAACAGAGACATGATCAGGAAGCTGAGGTAATAGTCCCAGACAGGGAAAAATGAGGATCAGAACAGTAAAGAGGTAGCAGGAATCAACAAAGTGAAAGATTAAAATCTTACAGTTGCTACTACTGTTGCAATCGATTGCTTACTTCTTGATTTTAAATTGATTTTAGGATAAGAAATTCTGAAGGGAAAATGATTGACAACTCAAATAAATGGAATATTATTTTAAGTACCTCATACTTTAAGTTTTTAATGGCATATATATTAAATAAAAGCAAAATTTTCCAATATTTATGTGTTAATTTTCTCTAAAGAGCAAATGTTTATTTTGGTATTGGCAATAACTAAATAACATAGATCACTTCAGACTATCATACAGATGCTAAGAAAACAACAGCAACAACAAAAACACAAAAAACAATTTCAGATCTTTGAAGAAAACTTCAGAAAGCAATGAGCTGGTAAAACATTTGATGCCTTATTAAATTGTAGGAGTGTGATTCATGTAAGTGTGAGTAGACAATAGTAGTGATGTGGTAAAGACAGGGTGAAGTCGCTGCAGGGAAAGTACTTGGGTAGTGAAAAGCAGTGCTTAGATTTAGACATGCTAATTGGACATGTCTGAGGGACCATATGCAAGTATCAGAAGAGGCAGCTGGCAATTAGAGTTTGGCAATCAGAAAGGTCAGGACACATAAATTTGGAAATCATTGAAACAGAATTATATTTAAATACAAGTAAATTGATGAGAAAGAATATGGGAAGAAAAGAAACAAGAATCATGATAAAATCCATAGAAATCAACATTTAGAAATTGAGGACAGAGAGAGTTCAATAGTAGTTCCACCTGCCAAGAAAAGCTCTCTGTACATTCTGTGTATCCCAAATATGAAGACCCTGCATGAGTTATTTACCTAAAGCTGAGAGGTTTTAGGTTTCATTGTCAGCAAAATAGCCAAATTTGATAGCCAAATGAAATCAATATATAAGTTGGATAATGCTGTTTTTATCTAAAACAAAATGATACTGAGTTGGTTGTATTTCATGGTCACAAATTCAGTCTAAGGACACTTCCAAATGTGTGATCTGGTATCACCAGCATAACACTATAACATATTAAGCTCACTATTTTGAAGGAAGAAACATTCACTTGGAACAATATGATTTGAATTTTTAACTAATTCTGTGTATAATGTCATTGATGCACATGATACTATCTTAGTTGAACATAGCAAAAAATATTTTGTTACTTCAAAAAATATTTCTTAGGTTTGGGGCATATTCCAGGTACCCTTCCCAGTGGTAAGCGTAAGCAGTAAGTGGAATAAACATTCCTGTTCACATGGAGCCTGCATTCTAATGAAAATGCAGTTACCTGGCAAATCCTCTCAGGAACCATGAAAATAATTTTCAGGGAATTTATAGTCTAGTCATAGAAATAAAGAATTAAGCATATAATAAAGAAGAAGAAAATAATGTGTTTCTATTTAGGTTTAAATAGAGGAGTTGGAGACTTTTAAAAGCGAGGGATGGGATACTGATAATAGTTTAATGAAGGTTTCATATAAGATGAAGTTTTGGTTAGAACGTAATGGAAAAACAGGGTTTTACTTTTACAGAGAGAAGAGACTGAAGAGCACAACACAATCACATATAGAAAGTACATATAATATTGAAGGGTAGCAAAGCGTTTGATGTATTCAGAAGATAATGAGCAGGAAAAATGAACAAGAAGAGTCATCAGTCAAAACAGGAAAGGAATGTCAGTAAGGAAGAGGACGTGGCAGGAAGCTCTATTGTCAGTGTGGACAAAAATAGCCAGGAAAAAACAATGGTGATTCTTCAGAAAATTCCAGGAAAATGAAGGTCAAGGAAAAACTATGCAGTCTGACAGTCAAAGGTCATCCTTCATTTTCATGCTAGGAGTTATGATGAAATAAAAACAATAGAAAAAAATTGACAAGATATGCCACAGAAGTGTGGTCAGAAAGTAGAGAAAGTCCCCTAACTCGTGACAAGAGCTGGCAAATAATGGAAAGAGAAATGGCAGTGAGGTGATGTCGGGAGGGAAAGTAGCTACGGTAAATGGTGCTATGTATTGAAAAGGATTTGTTCATTCTAATAATTGAGGATCAGTACACTGAGCCACGTGATCCCTATGGAAGGAAATACTGATGGGCTGAACTAAGAAAAGACACTAAGTCCAGAATAGTGACCGTGCTAACTTTTAAGTAAACTCATTGTCTGTAAAGAAAGGGAAGAAGAAATTGAAAACGTAAATAGCAATGTGGAGGTAAAAGAACAATAATTACTAAGAGCTCCGAATAGGTGCAGCCAAGGTTTCTTTTTAAAGTGCAAGCCAAAGCTCCTCAATCTCATCTTTCATATAAACACTTTTTTGAGAAATGACACTCAGGGAAGCAAGAGGAGTTCTACCGTAAGACTTGTAACTGTGAAGAACATATGTGATCATTTTTTTTTCATATTTATAATTAGTAAAAAGTAAGAAAGAGCAATCTGTAATGCATCAAATCAAATACATCAACATTAAAATTAATTCCTCTTTTACTTTCTGTCTTATAGGTCATGAATTTTTGTAAGCTGACGTTATGACACGTTGCCCTGAAATTTTTAGAACAGGATGTTTTCCAGAATTAAGAATTTTTCAGATACTATAGAGACGATGTGTACATATACATATACTATGTAATACCCCTACTAGACTCCCTGGTAGTATCCCAAATCAAACACACTAACAGCATTGTTGGAAAAAGGTTGAATATTCACACTAAATGGGATAAATGAATAGCAGAAATAGCCTATGTCAGTTCAAGCCAATTTTTACAATCAAATGAGCATTTTCTTTCTATTTTAAATTTATGGACCAGGAATATGTAGACTTAATTTGTACTTAATCTGTCACTCATGTAATAGTTTTAATATGACAAACCTTTACTTTGAGAAGCTAAAGAGTAATCTTGGTACAGTTTAATCAGAGAACAGGATCATTTTTAACAGCACTTTTAAGATTTGTAGTCCAAGAAAAAAATGTACCCCCATTTGTGATACACAGCTTATTTTTGAAACAAAATATATATTTTATGAAAATTGATTTGTCTGCTCTATGTTGTATTTTCTCTCTGAGGTTTTGAAATTCATATTGAAGGATGAAATTGTATTGTTTTGTCTTTAGCCTGAGTTATTTCCTTCCTAATTTTAATTACTACCTTTGTAGTGACATAGCAGTCTTTATATAGACACCTGACCTTTTACTCCCACAAGCTAATAGTATTTTAAGACTTAAAAAGAGATGGCAAAAAAGCTTTAGGAAGTTTAAATGTGTGCAGAACAACTTCATGATGTATATAAGTATTATCTTACATTGTTAGAAAACAACAGACTACAGATTGAGTTGTAAGTATATAAAATCTGGGAATTTTTGTTTTTTCATGGAGTTATATTGTGATAGTTGCTCAGAGACAGGTCATATTAGCATTAATTAATACATGAGTAAATTAATTCAGTTCACATTACTTAAGAGTTCATGTATATGACACTCTTTACCTTCAAGATATTTAATCTTGGAGAATGTCAAACCTCTATCCATTTAGCTGCAATTCCACTGAGTAAATAGTACTATGGTAGGTGTATAAATAAAATTAATTCTACTGGAGATATTAATAGATGATAACTTCAGAAATTAGATGAGCTTTTAATAGGTCCTGAGAGGGAGGATTACCTGAGGAAAGGTGAATTGAATATTTGAAAGTGGGATAATTACATCATCAAAGAATAAGGGACCTGCAAAGTCATAGAATAACAAAGAATAACAGCAAATAGGTAGAACTATATTTATTAGACTATAGAGTGTAGAGTTATAATGAAAATAAATTGGAACAAAGGAATTACTTCAGGTCAGATTATGAAAGACTGTGAATGCCGTACTAAAGAATTTAAATCTCACTCCATTGTAGTTAAAAACTATGTTTTGTGAAGTTACTTGAGCACATTTTTTTGTTTTAAAATGATCAGTTAATGACGGACTAGAGGAAGGATGGAAAGGAAAACAACTCAATGGCCAAACTGATCATTCACTAAGTTTCAGAAGGCCCGTGATGCCTTATTGTGTGCAATTTAATTGCCATGTCCAGGAGATTTTTTATTTAAATTATTCTGAGAAATAAATGTAACTCAGAAGATGTCTGCCCACAAATGTCATTTATTGGTTGCTAAGGATCAAAGTTAATACTCTCCTTTCATTTTTCATTTATAACAGAGATGACACGTATACCTTAAACACAATTTCAAGGGAATCCTTAAGAAATTACAAAAATATGACAAACTGTGTGAACAAATAATAGAGAATTGGAAAAAAATTGAAGAAAGTTTTTTTGAATAGCTACTGTGTACCAAACACTGCACCAAGTACTTTTGAACAAGTTTTTGTTTTTTTTTTCTCTAGCTGAAGATATGGCTGCTTTTGCCTTTAGTATATAAAAAGCCTGAGTATTACAGAAGGGAAGCAGCTTCCGTGTAGCGGTGCAGCAGTAGCTGATATCATGTCTGCACGCTTTCTATCCTTGTGCCTCTAGCTTTTTTATAGTCTTAACAATAATCTGTAAAGGCGAGTTTGCAGGCAGTTACAGTAGTATTTCTAAACTGGACCTGGGGCATGTCACTTTGGAAAGGAGAACTGTTTCAAATTTTTTGTACTTTAGTACATAGATTTAAAAATGTTGTTATAGTACCTCCCACATTTATTTGATTAATTCTGATTATTATTTATCATCATTATTTTTATTAACTTTGTTTATTGTCTAGTACTAAAATTAATATCTTGTAGGGTTTTTTTCTTTGTTTTTTTTTGTTTGCTTTTTAAAATTTATATAGATTACTGTTCTTCTCCCAGAATTGTTGTCGGATGGGAAGGGGAATTCAGAAAATATATCTCCAGGTTCTTTATTCGCGCAGGCAATGAATTGCAGGAGCGAATTTTAGGGCATTGGGAAAGTTTATTTAAGTAACAAAAGGGAGACTGGTTTGGCCAGGTGGGTAAAATAACTAGCTGATGGTGCACTTAGGAATCTGAAAAGGCCTGGGAGACTAGGGAGCAGGGGGCAAGCGCGCAAGGCAGAAGGGAGAGCGCGGGGGGAGAGGGGGCGAGCGAGGGGGCGAGAGAGGCAAGAGAGCGAACTGGTGGTGTTATTCATATTTATCTGGATTCTGTTCTCGTGAGAGTAGCTGGATCCCGTGAGAAGAGGGGCGATTGGAATTTCCCGCCCCAGGCTGACGTCAGGTCAAAGCCACTCCCCAAGGTCATGTTCATCTTCCCAGCCAGGTCAGGCCACGCCCTATTCCTATATCAGAATGACAATTATGCTATTGCTACAGAGTCTTCAGTTTAACTTCAGTCAGTAAAAACCTCCATGTTAACACATTAAAATGATTTAATTCTATATTCTCCTAAAAAGCATCTTCATGCTGAGGATTTAGCTCAGTGGTTAGAGTGCCTGCCTAGCAAGCACGAGGTGCTGAGTTCAATATTCAGTACCAAAAACAGAAACAAAAACAAAACCAAAAAAAAGCATCTTCATTTATGAAGCTTCGCTTGTTACTATTTAATCACAAGTGAAAACAGTATATAATAAAGACAATTCTAAATATACACTCTACCTTCCTATTCAGTGCATTTTAAATTAACTAAAATGGCACTTCAGATAATTTAGAGGAATAAATAAAATGTTTTATCTTCTTTAAATGCTGTATTTAAGTTCTAGCTTTACTGGTATGAGTAGCTCTATCATAGGTTATTCAGAAATATCTGTTACATAAGCAAATTTAACTCTACTTTATTGAAATTCTACATGTGAAACACATTAAAGTCCATCTGTATTTTTTCACAGTTCTCTATGGACTTGTCAAAGTTTTTCAAATTAAAATAGAGCTAAAGGATACTTAATTAAATTCCATTCAATTCACTTTTTCTCTGTCCCGAAATTTCCAAAACTTTAATCTATATTTCTATTCCAAACTCTCCTTAGGCAGCTGCCTTTGCGTAATCTTACATCTCTGAGTAGTTACTTTAGTCAGAAACAAAGGGACACCTCGTTTTTCCTCTCTGTTTCTCTAATTCCAACAGCTACAGCCCCTCCATTGTACTCCACGGAACTGACCTCACTTGCCCTCAGAGTACCTTGCCTGCTGGAGCTGCCTTCCTTACTGACAACAGTTTACCCTCAGGCGTTTTTTTTGCTCTGATAAGTAATCACCAATCATTAGCAAGATAGTGATCACCTTCAGATGTAAATGAGATTCTTTGTATTCCTCAAATTAAAGCCTTAAAGTGGCTCCTATAAAGCCACTTTCAAAAAAATTGAAAAATTTTTGAATGTTTAACTTTGGCCTATAAACCATGTATGCCACTCCTGCTACCCCATTTAACAGCCAGGAAAGACTTTTTATTTATTTATTTATTTTTTCTTCCTCCATCACATTGCCTTTTCTTCTTTACGTTTTTTGTTTGTTTGTTTGTTTTTGAAAAAGACTTCTGCTGAAATCTTTTTGCACAAACTTGTCACCCCAGTCATCTTCACGTTCCAGGTAGGAAAGTAATACTTTCCTTCTTCCCAGTGTCTGTTTAAAGGGGAGGGAGAGACAGAGAGAGAAAGAGAGAGGGAGAGGGAGAGAAAAACAGAGACAGAAAGACAGAGAAAGAGAGTATGCTATCAAGGATTAAAATCACACACTGAGATTTTAGAGAGTTTGAAGTCATTGGAAAACGATCTGAATATGATAAAGGACATTGAGTCTAGCTTGCAGCATGATATTGAATTAATTCTGAAGCTTTAGAGAAACGATTTTTTTTTTTACAAACCCAACATGTAATAACTTTTCAAGGAACTGAATTTTGCACATTTAACTGAATATTCTCATTGAACAACCACAATTTTCAACAGTTTTTAAAATAGGAATTACTGTTGTAGGAGGGTAAGGTGAATTCAGAATGTGTATTTCCAGTTTCTTCATTCACGCAGGCAATGAATTGTAGAAGTGAATTTTAGGGCACTAAGGGAGTTTATTTAAGTAACAAAAGGGAGACTGGTTTTGTCAGGTGAATGAAATAGCCAGTGGCTGCAGCAGTTAGAGATCTAAAACGTCGTGGGAGGCTAGGGAGCTAAAGATAGAGCACGGTTAGGGAGCAGAGGGCAAAGGGGTTTAAGGGGGCAAGAGGGCAAGCGCGCAAGGGGAAAAAGAAGAGAGAGCAAGCTCTTGGTGCCGTTTATTTATCTGGATTCTGTTCTCATGAGAGTTTCTTGATTCTGTGAGAAGAGGGGCGATTGGAATTTCGCGCCCCAGGCTGACATCAGGTCAAGGCCACTCCCCAAGGTCATGTCCATCTTCCCAGCCAGGTCAGGCCATGCCCTATTCCTACCTCATTACCACTTACATCTTGAGTAGAGGAAATAACCAGGCCGAGATTGTGACTCTTTTTGTGGCTAAGCCAAAATTCTAGTTTAGGATGCCTAGTTCTAATTTAATGGGCTTTTTCTTCATTTCACAGTGGAATAGCACTTATGAGAAATAATGAAGTTCTAAGCAGGGAAGTTGATGGATAAGAGGGAGTCATGGGCGTCATCATGTTTGGAGAATAACGTCCTTAATTTCTTGACAGAGCAAGATAGCATTGTTGAATTTTTTCAATATTCAGAACTCTGGAAGTTTTCTCAGTATCATTAAGCTGTTCAATAGTATTGGCTGGCAAAATTGATGTGCAGAGAAAGCAAGTGATGTAATAGGAACAAGTGTAAAGAGAAATGGAAACACATAAAAGTGACAACAATCCATTTTGAAATGTGACTGTTCTACTTGAAATATGTGAAAGAAGATGTTTGACATACAGTGTGATATCAAGAGGAAAAGGAATAAATGAGTTACATGTTGAGAGTCTACAATATTGGATTATAAAGTATAAATTAAAAAGTACAAGGAGTAAACTGATCTATTCAAGAAAATAGTGATTCAGATTGACACTGTGAAATGTTGGAGACAAATCAGCAGAATGGAAACTTAACCTGTGAGTAAAGGCAATGGGGAGCCCCAGGTAAGGCCAGTAAAGATGTCACTGGGCTCAGAAGTGGCACTTCATATTACCAGACTTAGAGAAGATATTTTTCAGTACAGTAATTAGATTTGAATAGCCAGAAGCAACAGTCATTTATTTGTGAAATACTGACACAGCTGTATGTGTGTACTGATGTTGAAAACCATTAGTTTATGTAGGTCCATCTAGGGCAATAGAAATGCATCTAAAATAATGATGGAAATGAAAGATTTCTCAGAAGAGGTAATAGAACATCACTAAGAAAAGGAAGAGTAGAAAAGTATTCAATTATTAAATAGCTTTTAAAGAGAGGAGAAATTTTACATCTTCAGGGCACGACATGAGATCCCTCTGAAGTTTAAAAGACTATAGTGTAAAATTAAAAAAAAAAAAAAAAAAAAAAGAAACGACTTTCCAGAGTTCAGGATTTTCCAGGTTTTATCCTTCCATTTTATAGACGACACTAGCACTGTGTTTCTGTATAAACTTTCCTTCCATAATATAATGAGATTTTTTTTAAAAATCCACCATGTAAAACCCAGAGGTTAGGAAGTAAATCTTCTCTTAGAGTTTTCTAAGATGTATTGTCAACTTTATGTATGTTTGATTACTAAACCTATTTTCTACTTTATACTCACATATGCAATATATATGTATATATGAAATGTATATATGAAATATGTATGATTTTTTGCATACACATTCAAAGTCTGAATGACAAAATATTTTAAAGTTTTTTTTTTCTTTTTTTTTTTTTTCTGAAATTACACTTAGCCTAAGTTTACCTGAATAGTATTGCCTTCTCAAATGTATCATAATTGTGCCCGGAAATTGTACCAGATTGCTAGGAACTTGTCCTTCAAATTATAAAACATATAAAACCATGCACGGTAGTGGATTTTGAGTTCAATTTATTAGCCTAAGATTCTTCACAATTCATTCTTCATTAACTTCTTTATTTCTGTGTTCACCTAACAGTCCTTTATTAACCAGCATTTTAAAAACGTTGAGTCCGGGATAGCAGTGCACATCTGCAACCTCAGAGCAGTCAGGGAAGCAGGAGCAGGAAGATCGCAAGTTCAGCGTCAGTTTGGGCTACGGTAGTGAGTTCCGGGCCATCCCGCAGCATGGGAAGACCTTGTTTTAAAAAAAGAAAAAAAAAATTGTTGAAAGTGTCTGGATGTGGTAGCACACATTCGTAATCCTGGCTATTCAGGGGGCTGAAGTAGGAATATTGTAAGTTTGAGACCTGCCTGGACATTGTAGCTAGAACTTGTCTCAAAATCAAATAAGTGAAAAAAACTCAGCTTTTAAAAAGACAGAGAGTGATGTTGTGAGCATGTTTTATGTCTTTTAGAATAGAGGTTAAGTATTTCATTTAATTAGTTTTAGAACTGTGGAATTGTAGATACAAATATGTATATTCATTTCAGTATATTTGTTACTTACATATCAGCATTTCTTTAGAAAATGTGATACATTAGTATTGTCAGCGTTTGAGTGGACTGTGATTATTTTCCTCAAATATAACCAGTTTTTCTCTGATGTGAGTGCCATAATGTCAAGCTACTCAAATTTACTTTTATAATACAACATAATCTTTAATTCTACCTCAGAGAGGATTTATCTGCCTCATAAATAGCTTTAAAAAGAAGCGAGACTTTTATTTGCTTTGATTCAACATCATACTGAAATTCAAATTGAGTCAATAGTATGCTGCTGTATAAATCCTTATTGCAATTTTCAAAGATCAATGGATATGATAGACAGTAATTAATATGTTATCTATAATTCACTTCTAATTTATTTGAAGGAGAGTAAAAGTAGTTTGTTTCCTTAGCACTATAAATACTCCTTTGTAGTTACTTTTACACTCAATGGATTATCTATTAAAAATATTGAATAAAATAACAATCTATCTGATAATAATTGAACTGAAGGATGAGACATTACTGACTTTTCACAGTGATACATATTTCTTTCTACCTTTTCTAGCATAGTTTTCACTGATTCAAGAATTATGTCAGACACTGTATAAGGCAGTAAGAAAATAAATTATGTCCCACAAAGTTTTGATTCCTATTACTTGCTATTTTTACTCTAATAAACGTGCTAGTCAAGCTTTTAAAAAAAATCTCATTTAATGTTTTCTAAGTAACACCTGCTATTAGTCTAAAACTGCTTCAGACCTAACATTGTAAATGTTAGTGAATATATGAGAGTTCACTATAAAAATTGCATAGAGTAAAAATGTATCTCCTCTGTAGATGTGGGGGCTGCTGTAGGATGCAACTTTATCGCTTTTATAAGGATTAAAAAATTAAGAAGTGAGATCCTAGATGGGATCCTCAATCAAACAAAAAAGGAATGTAAGATAATAAACAAGGAAATATGAATAAAGTACAAACTGTGAGTAATATGTAATGAGGAATTAATACTGGCTCATTACTTTGACTGATGTGCCACACAAATATCAAAATGTTACTAATATAATCAACTTGGTGTGAGATACTTGGAATTTTCTATGGTATCTGCTCCATTTTACCATACATTTAAAAGTATTCTAAACTAAAATGTTTATGTTAAAAATTAGTAACATTAGTAGTAAATAAAGCATGAGACCAAACTGTGCAGAACCTTGGATGTTAACTTAAGAATTCAGCATTTTTAATGATCATCAAGTTACCACTAAAAATATTCAGAGAGGAGATTAACAAAATTAATATAGTGTTTAAGAAAACTTTTTCTGTGACTGCACAAATATAGGGATATATAGGAAGGGAGATATCAAGGAGGTCCTATAAGTTAGTAAACCTCATACAAAGAGATATATAATAGAATTTACTTGGTGATTAGAGTGAATGGAAAGACAAGGATTTGAGATTGTTTGCAAATATTAACAATATTTGAAAATTATTTGGGTATGCAGTCTACAGGAGAAATAAAGCTGAATTATTTTAAAGAGAAAGTTGTAACATAATAAACTGGGTTTGAATTAGAAAACAATGTATGATTTTAAATTTGGAATCTACAGTTGTTGATAGTGTTAAAAAAGGCAGAAGATGTGTGTTTCCAACCCAAAATGAAAGTTTAATCATTTCTTTTCAGAATATTCTATGACTAAATAATTTGAAATATTTTGAGCATTGATCAAAAATTGCTTAGAATTTTTGAGCCTAGAATGTCACTGTGCTCTGTTTCACAAATTTTTTGTTCTGATGATTTTGTTCTTATTTGAAATATTAGCATTTACGTCATTAAACATACTTTTATGCTCCATATGCCACAATTGGAAAATAAATTCCTTATGAAACTTTAAAAGAACCATAAGTAGTGGGGTTTTAGAATTTGAACATGACCCACAGAACAGCAGTAATAGTGAGAGAAGTGCAGTTTATTCTTGGGGATGGGGAATGACCTCCTTGTCATCAGAGGGGTTCCTGGGAATGTCTTTGTGGGCAATTTGGCATGTAACTATTAGATTAAATACAGTACCAATTAGACTTACATTTGCATTTTACAGATGACTATTTATAAATATTCTTTTTTGATTTTTAAAATTTGTCTTTAACACAAAAATCGTACATATTTATGGAGTACCATGTGATGTTTCTAAATATATACATTGTATAATGTTCCAATCAGATTAAACTTACCAACTTTCTCACACATTCTTCATTCCTTTGTGGTGAAACATTCAAAATCCTTTCTTGTAGCTTTTTTTGAAATATACGGTACTTACACCCAATCATCCTACTGTACAGCAGAGCATCGGAACTCATTTCTCTTGGCTAACTCTAACAGCATCTGGTCAGCTTACCTGCAATTTAACCCATTTCCCATATAGAAAAAGAAGTACAGCTCGCTACCTGTGTTCACTTAATTTTATACAAACATTCTCTTTTAGTCTGAAACAAATTTCAGTAGTTTTCAATGTGAAAATAAAACGTCAAAACTGTTCTTCATGATAGCTGTTGTTTCCAAGGATTATCAATATACTAGAGCAATGTGAAAGTAATAATAACAGTGAGTTCTCTCAGAGTAAATAATCTGGCCTCAAGAACCACCAGCAAATATTCTGGGTACAAATGGGAGATACGTGGAGAAGCCTATTTTTAGTTCATGGTTTCAGAGGTTTCAGTCCATGATTACCTGGTTCCACTGCTGTGGGTCTGAGGTGAGCAGAACATCGCTATGGAAGAGTGGAATGGAGCAAACTACCCACTTCCGGTGGCCAGAAAGAAGAGCACATTGAGCTGTCCCAGTGAGGGCTGCACCTTCCAAGGGCTTGCCCGGTAACCCACCTCCAAATGGGCACCACCTCCTACCAGATCATGCATAGCACCCATGTGATCCGCATACCCTCCATGGGGCTCGTAGTTCAGTCAAACTCACAGTGAAGGTTGAAGAGCACAGTGAGCAATGACCAAAATTTTCCTGTCCCTCCTTTTCCACTCTTGCTTTCATCCTCTGGCAACCATTATTTTATTCTTTATTAAAGAGGAAAAATTTTCATATAAACAAATCTACAATTGCATTGTCGAAACAGTAGCTATGGAGTAGTTGTCTGGAAAACAAAGTGTGGAAATTAAGGTACTTACATGCATTAGAGACCTGTACCATGCTTTCATTTGTATTTGGTTAAGTATAAGTTGCAATATTTTGATTATAGTGGATAAAAGAAGTATATATTGGGCCACCAATTTCCCCAGGAATACCTGAAAAGAATAATGGAATTTTTCCACAAGAGAGGATGGATACCATGGGCCCCACGGTGAAATATCTTTGCCTTCACAATGACATGCTATCCCAAGGCTGATGGTGGGGACAGAGCACCTTCAGGAGGACTAGAAAAATCCTCACGTGAGATAGATTTTCTTTCTCTTCATTAGGTGCAAACACTTTCAGGATGGTTTGGATCCTCTCCAAGTATTTAATCTATATAAACCGTGTAGTGGCACTGTTAATTTAGATTACGCAGAGTACAGTGAAGTGCAAGCATTCTGCGAAGTTTTTCTCCAACTACAAAAGATTAATTCAACATTCTTTTCTGAAACTTTTAGAAATCCTGGGCTTGTATCTTTGGATAGTTATGCAGTTAAGACAATTTTTTTTTTCTAGGTCTAATAAAATTTCTCCTTTGGTACTAATCGACGCATACTAATGCAATTATTTTTTGTCAGCAAAACAATAAGGTTAATGAGTACTTTCATAAAGACAGATCATTCTCTTTTAGTTGAATTTTATTTATTTTTTTAAATGCCTATTAATATTAAAATGTTGGGGTTGCATTGTGATGATGTAGGAATTAGTAGACTTAATTCTAATAGTGATTCAGTGGTAATATATGTCGGTTGCATACCTACTTTGGCTTAAGCTTTTACTAACTTTGTTATACATTAAATACCTTTTCCTTAAGTGAGAGAACCAAACTAGATCATCTCTAAATTATCTGACCACCTCGGGATGCTGCATATAGGGAAACGGAAAAGGTTCGCCATTGTGACTCATGTGATAGACTCTACTCAAACTCCACCAGTTATTTTCTTTGTATAGAAAAATCCATGATTAATTTTACATGAATAGTATTAATAACTGAGACTTGTTTAGAGAGGAAATTCACTTGTGCTTACCCATATTTCCAGCAGTTCTCCTGTTACCAATGATAAAAATAATAACAATATGTTAATAGTGAAAAATATTTCTGGCCAGTAAGATTTATTCATTTAGCATACTTTACTGAGTAGCTTTAATAAGCCAGATACATCGTAGAGAGGGCAGAGAGGAGCCCTCGTGGCAAATATGTCACTCTCTGCAACACCAGGATGTGCGATGGAGGAGAACCATGAAGACAATGAGGAAATGCAGCCAGTGATCTCTCTGGAAAGAGCATTCCACATAATCAGAATGACCAGTTTGGTTCCTATTTCCTGGGTGTGTTCAATAGAAAGCACAAAGTCCAGGACAGCTGGTGTGAGAGCAGATGAGTTTGAGGCAGGAGAAGGTGTCTTATAGGGAAAGGAAAAGGTGGAAAATGATTGTATAGAATCTTGAGAAATTGTAAAGGACGTAGTTCCTGATTAATTTGTAAAAGTTCCTTACTTTTACAAATAATGGAGTATTCTAATTATACTTGCAAATAATATATTGTTAAAGATACATGTTATAATAATATGTCTAATTATTTCCTTAAGATTTGATGGTAGGAACAAAATTACTGTTTCAAAAACTATAAATATTTTAAAGGTTCTTGATAAAAACTGCAACTCTTTAGGAAATTAAAATAAAACTAAAAATTAGAAAAAAGTTCCATTATTCTTCAAAATTTTCTCATGCAAAAACCAGTCTGGTGTCCAAAAAGGAAATATTAATATAATTAGATTTTCATGTTTAGTTAAATTTCAGAAATCATGTATAAAAATAATGATTTTAATTTTTAGATCTGCATCCTAACCGTATTAATGCAGGATTTTTATGACAGTGTTTCCATTATTTGCGAAAAAGTGTTTTCACTAATTAGTTTTAAGAATTACTATAACATTCTAATGTAATACAAAGTTTAAGGGATTTTATTCAAAAGGTCTTTTCTCCAATTAGAATGTAAAGAGATGATTTAATCACGTGAAAGGAGGTTCAGTTTTTAGATACAGTAATTTTTAAAATGTAAAAATATTACCACAATATTAACCAATGTATATACTTTGTTTTATCAAATTATGCTACTGAAACTAAATGGAAAAAGTGAACTACAGCAAAATCATGACTTTTTAGTAGGTAAAATAATATAATTAGTGTGCTGCTATGCTCATAGTCTATTACTTCTGAATAAAACTGAAAATTCTCATGAATTAAAAGGAATGATACAATAAGTGATCTATAAATATAAATTCTGTATTATTATGTCATTCATATATGTGATGCAAATCATGTAGTCCTTATATTGTGCCACCTCTAATTTTTACAATAATACAATCACAGCATGCCCATAATTGCATTACTGTAAGCTATATTCTTTGCCCTTCATTTGACAGTATAACTGTATAACCTTTAAAATGGTATTTCTTGTGGATTTTAAATGCAGTATCAACATTCTGGCAGAAGCATTTTGTAGACATTTAAATTACGTGCATTTGAGTTAAAAATCACATTCTTAAGAAAATGTCTGCAATATTCTTTTTTCCCCTACTCTTACTCATTTGAAATCTAATAAATTAATAATTCTTTCATTAGAACTTCCAGTTTTCTAGCCAAAAGCATTTCCCAAAATCAAACATGAAGTAATTTTGACCAAATATTTAATTACTTTAACTAAAATTCTATTATTTAGTGAAAACAAATAGGGAAAATGAAGCAAACTGATCATTTGAAATGAAGTACATTAATTCATCACTGTTTTTATAGCACTTAGAACATTTAGTAGGATGATTATATATAGTTTATTATCCAAAATAGCTAGTTTTTGAAGATGAAAGAAGCACTTTTAATATTTTCATTGGGACAGCTCTATCAGGTAAAATCTAAACTTATAGTCAGTCTCTTATACAAAGATATTTTAAGATATTTTAATAATTCTACAGTTACTATTTAATAGAATAAATAGTAATTGTGTAGAAAACCCAAAACCTAAGTACAGTGGAGAAATAAAATATGAGACATAAAACCAGAGATTGCTCTACTTGATTGTGCTGGGATTATTTTTTTATGTTAAAGCTTTTTAATTTTAATTTTTAAAATGAAGAGTGGAAGCTATTTTTATTACTTATATATTTCACAGGTGTATACATCAATTAAAAGTTTAATAATCACAATAGTTATATAACGAAAGTTATGTAACTATTTAACCTTTTTAAATACTTATATATATTTTTCCTTGAGTCATTACAAGTAGCAATGGACAAGTTAAATTAATTCACAGATAAAGTAGCGTATCCAAAATAATTTGAGTTGCTACCAAAATGAAGGTATATACTTAAATACTTTGACTTTGTTAATAAACAATATTATACCAACTGAAAAATGTACTTTATTTTTGAATTAAAGGCAAAAGTATGTTTGAGTGCATGTTACATTGTGTCTTTCATTTTGAAAGTATAGTTGAGCTTATTAAATTTTAATATAAGTAAACCAATTTAAAGTGACTTATGGTTTAATAAATGCCAGTGAAAACAGGAAGTTAAAAGGCTTATAAAATTCAGGAAGATAATTTTAACTTGATACTGTTTCATGGTGCAGACTGATAACATTTTTTTCTATTTCTTTTCATCCTCTATTTTCTGGCATTCAGACATTGGAATTTAGCATTTTCATGATTTGAATAACAGTTCTGTGCTTACTACCAAATTGTCCACAAGTTCATGGAGAAATAAATAAGAAATTCTCACTTTCTCAGCCATGTGCAGGAAGCATACTGTTAATTTTCATTTCTATACAGCATTGGAAGGTTATTTTGGCTAATTTCTTAGTTTACCAAGTTAATTATATCTGCGTTAATTTACATTTTTATATTATAATATGTTTTGAGGTTAACTCGCTTGACATTTAGCAATTTTATTCACAGTGAAGTAAGACTTATAAAGCTTTTGTATTAAAATGAGTTAAGATACACCATAAACTAGTTCAGCTATTTCTAAAGTAATTTAAATGTTTTAATATATAAAAACTACATTTGGGAAATTTAAAATGTTATATGCATTTCATATTCTCTTAATGGAACATATCTCCTAAAAGTGGCAATATGAAATGAACTAATAGGATACAGAACAGAAGGGAAAAAACACAAATCAGCTTGTATTTTAACATCCATTCCTTTTAGATTAAGTACTACCCTTTCTCTCTTATTCTTTTCTAGACTCCTTTAAAAGTCTTCTCTGGGAAAGAGGTGGGAAAGAAATGCTTGTTTAGTTTTCCAAGCTCAGTTTATAACAAGTAAATTTTATTTTCAAAACTACCATTTCGGGCTGGGGATTTAGCTCAGTGATTAGAGTGCTTGCCTTGCAAGCACAAGGGCCTGAGTTCGATCCCTGGCACCACAAAAGAAAAAAAAAAAATAAAACTACCATTTCATTTTAAAACACTTTATACATGTATACCCACATATACACATTTAGCATTACAGTGTCCTGTATAATAAAATCTGGAACTTGTGTTTATTTGAATTTTAGTATCTAATTTCTTTATATCCCTTCTTCTGGCGAACATTCAGATACACTTGCAAGAGGTGTAAGGATTTCTTTAATGGAGGAGAAATGAAACTGGACTTTCAGCTTTCCCATAGCCAAAAAAGAAATGTGTGACACAGCCTAGATTGGAGGTTAGTGTTCCTGGCTGCTCATCTCAAGGGATATACCCATCACCAGTGCTTCAGCTTTCACATATTTCCGGTTTACAAATGCCAAGGTAGTCAGTGTTCACTGAAATAGTAAAGGTGAACGCGGAAATGCAGATCGGCGTTTTCTGCACATCAACAATATAGCTCTTTGTGAATTGAATAGCATAGCGCTCTTCCTTCTTTCCCCCTTTTCTTTCCTTCCTTCCTTCCTTCCTTCTTTCCTTCTTCCTTCCTTCCTTCCTTCTTTCCTTCTTCCTTCCTTCCTTCCTTCCTTCCTTCCTTCCTTTCTTTCTTTTCTTTCTTTCTTTCTTTCATTTCAGGAGTCAGATTTATCAAAAAATTTTATTACTCTTTCCTGCTTTATTTTTTAAGATTCTAACATATTGGTAGGGGATGTCAGGTATGTCAGAGTGGATGTGTATTCTATATATAATATTCAGCGATGATGAATGAAATCAAATTGCTTAAGTCATTTGGAACTTATTATTTCGAATATGATGTTGAGGGGGACCCAAAAATCAAATGATGATGATTGCTTTATTTATTTTAATTTTCAGTTATGCAGATGCATCTTTTGTAAGCTGGGTTATATTGTTGCACAACCTTTTATTCCAGTCAAATAATCATTTTTAATTAGATAGGGCTTGTTATTTTCTGACGGTTTATAATCTGTTATTGTCTCTTTGAAGTTTTTTTTTTTTCTAGAAGAAACCAAGTTTTATAAATATTTGATTTTTCTTAAGTGTTATAAACTATTAAATTTTTATAGTGTCATCAGTCCTAGATAAATAATAATTCATGCTATAATTTCAGAGAATAAAGTCAAAATAGCTTGTAAGGATATTTCCAATTTATAAATTGTAGAGAAATAAATCTAAGAGGCCATGTTGCAATATTTAGTGAAGGGCTTTTTTGTTTGTTTGTTTTCAGACAGACCATGAATAGAATGTCATGTAAGAGAAATCCGATAATAGCAGCAACCAACACACACACACACACACAATAAACATTTTTTTTTTTGAAACATAATGTTGCTATGTTTCTCAGGCTAGTCCAAATCTCTAGCCTGAAACCATCCTCCTATCTGAACATCCCAAGTAGATGACACTATAGACAAAGGACACTACAACTAGCGTTGACTTTTGTATTTCTGTGTTGATCAAGTTAGGTAAAAATTCAAATTCGTCCTACCTCGATGTGACAAAAATTAAACATTGACTCAGTTGTCAAGATGTGAAAGCTAGAAATAGGTAGATCAGTTTAAGTGCAGGAGTCTAAGCTGTTTTCTCAGTCAAAAGTATCATTTAGAATGGCCGGTGAGGAGGGATTATCTTTGCTATCTTCGCAATGCTTTTTACAACCCGATGTAACATTGCTACGTTATCGTAGCCACGTTCATGTGTACGCTGTACGTGAAATTGTTTTGAAGCACAGGATTTTTTTTTTTTTTCGTGTGAAGAGAATTGAACTGAGAGTCTTGAATACAAACCCTATCACCGTGCTTCACCCCACAGCACTTCACTTTCTTTCTTTTTATTTAGTTTTACTGTGGTGCATATGTGCGGCGCATATTCGTAATACAGAATCATGGAGTGTGTTTTGCATACTGTTACATACATGTAGCATATTTTTATTGTTTTCACAGCTGTTATCCATCTCTCCCTTTCCTTCCTCTCCTCATTGATCTGGGTTCCAATCTCTGACAGTCTGCATTCTAGGTTTCTGTCATCTCTACTTTAAATTATTTTTGTTTATTTATTTTTATATTCTTAGCTAAGAAAAACATCTCATATTTAACTTTGAGACTGGTTTATTTTGCTTAACATTATGGTGTCCAGTTGTATCCATTTCAAACTACATGATGTAGTCTTTTTACGGCTAAATAATATTTTGTTGTGTATGTATACCACATTTTCTTTATTCACTTATCCACTGATGGGCATCTGGGCTTTTTACACAGGTTAGCTATTACGAATTTTGCCACTATAAACATGGGAAAGCATGTGTTACTATAGAATTCTGTCTTTAATTCTTTCACCTGTAAACCAAGGAGTGGTATACCTGAATCAAACAGTATATCTGTAATGGCTACATTAAATGTCAGAGATATTTTACATGCCTTTTATAAACAGCAATTGTTGAAATTCAGTGAGTAAAAAGTATGAAAAGTTTTGATGACAACGAAGTACTATTTTTCTATGGATTCTTATGTACACAATTTTCTCCTATCGAAAGTACATGTCCAAAAAATGCTAAAAACACTCGTCAATTCAGAAGTTAAAAGGAAACTTTAGCCTTCAAGATGCAGTCTGCACGAATTCATTCGTTGTGAAATAAACAAATTTAACATTAGTTTTATTCCCTAAAATAAACTATACAATGAAACATTTTACCTTTTATTTATTCATTCCTTTCCAAAATGATGTCCTTTCTTTTGAGGCCAGCATTTAATTATTTGAAAAATTTAAAATTTAGAGGGGTTCATTTTGCTGCAAACTGCAAAAAACAGTTACAGTGTATAGTAGTATAATTGTTCCATTTAATAGTCTATTTTTTCCCTGGTCCTTAGAGAGATCCAATGTAGGCCATGGCCTGATGTATCATTCTGGAGTATATTAATCAAGATCTGAACCTGATGGCAACTCCTGTGTGTCCAAAGAGCTGGGTCAGGATGTTTCTATAATTCCCCCAGGAGAAGTAAGAAGATATTGGCCTTTTGTGCTATATAAACTTCAGTGTTTTGTATGTTATTAAGCATTTGATTGCTGCTCAGTGTAGCTGCTAAGTAGGACACTCTTTTGTTATAGTAAGTGAAAATTTCAATTATTCAATTGAACAGAATTTTTATACATTTCTACTACCCGAAGAAACAAAGATCAATTATGTTTTTCCTCTTAAATAATTTAAAATCCAATTTAAGTGTATGGAGAAAAGAAGATTGAGTTACCTTCCGTCTGTGGTATAGTATCTGGTATAAAACAATGGATTCAAGTATGTTGATAATTTACACTTTAAAAAGTTAAATAATTGTCTAAGAGTGGGAACACCACCTTTTAAAGTTTGGTTATAAATTACTGTCTCTCCTTTAGCATTTCAAACTTAATTCCTTGGTTTTGAGACATGGCTGAATTCAGGGTTTTCATATAAACACATTCAAGGTAAAAATAAGTTTTCACACAAAATGAAAGAATAAAGAAAAGAAAGAACAATTATGGAAAATAAAAACAAGCAGCGAGTCAAAAAGAAAAAGTGTAAAGGAGGAAGGAAAAAAAAGTTAGTTTTCTAAGTGTAAATTATGTCTTTAGTGGAAATAAATATATTTACTCCATCATTTCAAAAGCAAGCAACCAATTTTTAACTTATACCCTAGCAATTAGAATTTTTTTTTCTTCAAAAATCTAAGTTTTTCTGCAGAAACATTAATCTTGGATTAGACAACCGGGGCAAATTTAA
This sequence comes from Hystrix cristata, assembly GCA_004026905.1. Taxonomy (NCBI): domain Eukaryota; kingdom Metazoa; phylum Chordata; class Mammalia; order Rodentia; family Hystricidae; genus Hystrix; species Hystrix cristata. The sequence continues at coordinate 35,721 of PVJO010002133.1, read as the reverse complement.
GTCTTATGGACCAAAGAATGTAATATATATCCAGCATTTACTAAGTTTATGGAGAATCCACCCCTTTCCATATATAATTTCTGCCTTCCCTGATTAAAACCTTGGTGATATAGAGATTGTTTTCATGGTAGTAAAAAAAGATTATGATTCAGTGCACATTCTAGGTAGCTTAAAGTATCTGCTTTGCCCGCTGTGTTTTGTGGTATCAGAAGTAGACAAGAAGCAGAAAATCTGTGTTCTGGTTAATTTTGTCAGTTGTTGATGCAGAGCAAGTCCCTTTAACTCTTTGGATTGAGAGGCCTTTTCGATATCCAGAGCAAAAAGTAATTGCTCCCTTTTCTGAACTGAAGTTTATTTATTCGTCTATAGGAATAAAATGTGAAAACTCTAGACATTTATGCAAATAATATCACAGTAATAATTCTTAGAATAAAATAAGACTAAATGGTTATATTTGTAGTATATTTGTAACTACTACTTCAATTTTCTAAAGTATTACTTTCAACTTTTAAAAGCAAACATTTGTTGAAAACATTATCTTGATTCTGGAACATAGAGCAAACTTTGCAGATTTTACATTATTTAAGTCTTTATGCTTAGCCAGATTCTTCTGATTTTATAAATGTTCAAAAAAGTAGATTCAAAATTGCATACAAACTTATGCCATTTTATTTCTAATGGTATAAGAAAATCACATTGATCAAATAGCATAACATAATAAAATGGAATATTGACAAAATGACAGTATTATTTCAAATAGAAATACAAATACTTTTTCATAAACAAAAATATTTTTGAGGAGAATAACAAAAGATTTAAGACTCGCTAGAATTAGTTAATTGCAACCTATCTTAAACTGTGTCTAGTGAAATGCATTACTTATTACAAAGTATTAATAGTGAAATTAAATTTAAATTTATCATTTGCCTAGGTAAAAGATGTTAGTGATTCTCTTTTAAAGGAAGATGCAAGATTTTACACATTTTGCATATTAGTAATAAAAATTAGAAAGGGATTACACATTGAAATACACGGTGAGGAAAAGTCTTTTTTTTTTCTTCGCGATTGCAGGGAAACTGCAAAAGGTTTTGCAAGTAGCAGAAAGGAGTCAAATATGAAGGTTAGCTTTGTTTTTACCTATTTCAATTCTTCCCACATCCACAACTGATTGACGTTCTCGAGAAACTGATAATTGCCTCTTGTTTTACACAATTCTTAAATTTTTAAAATTTTTAAGTAGACTTGAAGAAATCATTAGGAAATTCTTATTTCAAGTGAAATCATTTTATTAAGTGGAATCCTTTTATTAAGATGGAAGCATCTTTTGAAAGCTGTTGTCTATTCCTTGGGAAACTTGCCTTTTTATTTACTTTTTGTTGTTGCCCCTCTCTTCATTGAATTTCATGAATTTTTTTCATTAAGTAAAAACATTACAAATTCAGCTGACTTTCTTTGTTTCTTTTAACCCTCTGGCCCTCAGAGGGCATGTAAAGTAATTCATCTCCGTTCACAAAACACATAGTTTTTATGCAGTTAGCCATGTTGTAGAGCAGGGATTTCTCAAATTTGTGCATGACGTTTTTATGACAGAAATCCAGGATGATTTTCTTTTTTCTTGAAGAGGTATTTCAAGACCTGTTAAAGTTGTCCTTTTAGATTTACGTTAATATGTTTAACATGTAATGAATACAATTCACAATGAAAGCAGTGCAGTAGTAATCTTGGCAAAAAAAAACAGATAGGCTAACTGAAATTAGGAACCATCTGTTTCTTGTACGCATCGTGAATCTGTCTTTTACCATGTTATTGGCTATTTAGGCTTCCAATAACATATTTCTACCAAAAGCTAACTGTGAATGATCTGTTAACAAATCATGCTGCCTGAATAAGAATGATAGTCTTTTTAACTTTTTTTTTTTTTTTTTTTTAGTGCCGGGGATCAAACTCAGGACCTTGTGCTTGCGAGGCAAGCACTGTAACCACTGAGCTAAATCCCCAGCCCCAAGAATGATAGTCTTTATATATTCTATATACAGTTGAAAGTCAAATAGTCTAGATTAAAAAAAAAATACATAGTCTATATGCTTAGCCTTCTACAATTCAAAACAAACATGACTGTGTGTTGTTACAAAAAAAGGTTTGAAAGGGATCAAAAACCAAACACAGAGACAGGACTTCTAGTACTGGGGTACTGTACATTGAATACATTTAAATCATTTTTATTGTGTGGAATCAAATTAATCATAATGCTACTTTTGAGTTTTTATTATTCTTTCAGATTATAACAACATACTTCAGTATCTCAGATATTCTTCAATTGCTTGCATAGATAACCATGCCACATGGTGGGGCATTTGAATGCTATGGCAATGAACACCAATAGCCTCAGAAAAGCAATACAGCATACATTTTAATGTAATTTTGTGTATAGATATTTTTATCAAGTAAGATTTTTACCATGACTTGTGCTTTGCGATGCATAGACTTTTTAAATGGTGTGAGTTGACTGAATTGATTGCATGCTTATGCCTGAAAATGGAGAGGATCTATATAAAAAGGAGCACTATATATGGAGTATTTTTGTTTGCTTTGTTATTGTAATAGCTCAAGATCCTTCATTTGTATGCTTCTTTTTAAGTATCATTCCTGGAAAATATTCATAGAAACATACTTTCCTCATTGACCCAGTAGGATAATTGAGGCTGGGTAATCTGTCATGCATAAATTCAATTTGAAGTAAAATCAGAATGCAAGAGTTAGTCTTTAGTGGACTATAAAAATCACTCTGATTTTTTGTGATCTTCCTGGAAAACAGATTGATTATAGAGTTTGGACAATTTTTCTTGCTCATGTTACTGAAAAACCCAAAACCCTATGTGCTTTTTACAGTTTTAATTGTTAATTTTGCCTATGATATAGTGAATCCGATTGACCTGTTACACACATACTATTGAATACTTTGACCTGCTCAGAAATATTCCAACATATTCATCATTCATGTCATAGAGCTATGAAAGTCAGAGATGATGTCTAATGGGATGGCTTTGCATCTGCCAGAGATGGCTTTCAGAGCTAAACACCTCAAATGAGCAACCACCTTCCCCCACCTTCACATTATGTAGCATATCATTAAGAGGAAATAAAAAAGGATGATCTTCAGTACCATGTAGAAAATCAGAATAAAATACCAGATAACTCTTCCATGTCAAAAAATTGAAAGAAAAAAGGAGTAATTAGAATGGCCTTGACAACTCTCCCCACTGTGATTCAGTTATACGTAAACAGAGCTTCATTCTGACAAGGGCTTAGCTCAAGGCACAGATTTGAAGTATTAGAGATAATGGCAGATTTATTAGATTAACTGTTGCCAGGATCTTTTAATGTCCTACATAAGTACTAGCTGTGGTACATCTGAACGATTTTGAATTGTATCATTGCAATGCGCATGCGTTCTCTTGTATGCATTGATGTTGTGTCAAAAGTGATATCGGCACTTTTATACTTAGTAATATTTCATTGATTTGTAATTTTAAAGTTTGTGTGTATGTGTAAAATGATTTATACCTCTGTGTCTTCTTCCACAAGTTAGAAAAAAATGTTGGCTGTTTCCGTTAATTTCCTGAATTTTTAAGAAACTATTCACTCAGCTATGTTTACAGTTTTAATTATTGATCCGCCTTTCTTTGATTAGTCAGTGAATGACACAAGAATCCTTTCACCAAATTCGCACATTATATTTTGCCTTCTGTTTCGTATGATTAATTTGTAGTATCTCTCTATACTTACATTTTTATTCTGAATCTAAGTCTTTTATTCCTTTTTTAAATAAACTTTTCTTTAATAGCAATCTGTTTTATTAGATGTTTTACCAGATACATTTCCATTGCTGCATTTATTATTCTTAATTGATTTAAACTTGTTCAACTAATTTAATATTTTTGTATGGCTTTCCCTACCATTCCACTAATTTTGTTTAAAACAGTACCCATTGCTTCTCAGAAAAGCAACAAAAAAATTCTAGTGTGCTTTTCTGCCTACAAAAACAAAACTTTTCAGTCATTTGATAAATTTACAGTTTTTTTCAATAGTAGAAGATTAAAGACTCATGTTATTTTCAAGAAAAATAAAAGTTAAAATTATTGGAATCAAATGGAAATTTTATTTTTTTAAAATGTCCTTTTTAGAACAGTGTAGAGGCTATTAACCTTGGCCTTTCTTGGCCTTCTGGGAAGAGTTACCATGTCATGGTTTACTCTGAAAAACATCTGTTTATACTTGTTGCCCAGCCATAATTATTAGTAAGAGCCTCTATTGGTTTCAAAATTTTCCTGTTTAGTACAATGAAATATATGGTCATTTTGTTAGGGGCTATATAGCAAAGTAACATGAAGGAAAATATTTAGGTACACGTGGTTTTGGAGAAAGACCAGCCATGGCATCAGGAGAATAATTTTTATTTTCCCACTAACTATTCTGAGTTTCAGTTTTTCTCATCTAAGGAGAAATAGACATTGCGTGATATCTAAAATTCCTCTCATCCACAAATTATGAACTATTATATCTAATCATATCTTCTTTGAGATTCAAACCACACAACAGTTCAAGGAAAGAAACGTAGACGCATATGTTTGTTTTAAGAAATTAAGAAAGCTGGATTGTGAGAATTAATATTTTCTTTCGTTTGAGGTTGTGTCAACATTGTCCAAATGCCTTCAGAAAAATATAAAACGAATCTGTTAATATCGCTATCAATCACATACATGGAATCTTGAAGTACATAGAAAAAATTAGAAAGAGCAATGCTGAAAATAAGATTCTTTGAACAACGTTCAATTAAAATGTAAATAAGATGTATTTTTATGTCACTATTTATAGATATATGTAGATATTGAGTAGAAGGCCAAACTAAAAAACAAACCTTCTCATTATTCTTTCAGTATTAAAATGTGGTAGAAAATATTTTTTTTAAAAAAATAGAATTTGGTTTACTAAAATAATTAAAGAAACGTAACAGCTGGTATTATCTTTCATAGTTTATCGAATTACCTTGTCACCATGTTACATAATTGAGGAGGGCAGGTGTCCAAAAAGAACTTGTATAAGCACATGCCAGATATGTGTTCTAAACTTTGATCTGCCTCTGATTTGTCTGTGGCGCTGGCAAAATACCTTTATCTTTCTGATATTTCTCAGGTCTTTTTGTCCTCTAAAACACACTTAAAGACAGAGAACAGTCAAGGAGCCCTCATGGGCCTCCCAGCTAGAGTTATTTGAATGAGTCTCACATCTTAAATTGCAAACCCAGTGTGATTTTCCATTTAATTATTTTGATATTTGTTTGATAAAGAGATAATACTTTATTAAGAATTTTCTTTTCAGGAGTGTGAGGTATGTCTGTTTTGGGTTTTCTGTTTTCTGGAAGCAGCCCACTATTAGAGAAGCCTAGAAATAGATGATCGATGGCTCTGAAAGTCTGCCTCCCTTCGTGATATGTTGAATGAGAGGTAGAGAATAGTATATTCATGAGATTTGCACTGAGCTTCAATCATAGATTGAAATCACATCCAAAAAATTATGTGTACTGCTCATTATATGTTTAGATTCTAATGGGGAGTACTATATTAAGCATGTTAATAAGGAGAGTAACAGCAGCAAACGTGTGTTTTGTTGGCAGTGCTGACAACTGAGTCAAGGTCTTGCACATGCAAGGCAAGCTTCTACCAGTAACTTGCTTCTCCAACACTTTTGACTCTGTTTTTTGAGATGCCGTCTTGCTAATTGTTTCAGGGTTGGTTTGAAATTTTAGAACCTCCCGTCTCTGTCTTTTGAGTAGTTGGATTGCAGGCATCCACCACTGTCCCCAGGTGTGTTTTACTGTATGATATGAAAACTAGAACCCCCGAATAAATAACTTTGACTTCCAAATTTTCTATATGCAAATGGAGTTTGTATGTAATTATGTTGTATTTTCCTTGACTTGACAATTCTGTCATAGCAATAAAACGTAATAGGAGTTTTCACTGAGTCTTTTGCATGAATTCATCAGTGTTTTACGTGCAAGTTTTGGTAAGTTCTTGTGACAGCTCCGTAAAAGTGTCCCCATTTTCAGGTGAGAAAAGGAAAGAATATAGAACCTTAGAGATCTCATCTGGAACAAATGTTGCAGTGAAACTTCATTGCTAGCTGTAGGAGTTTGCCAAACTCAATCTAGTCCTTCCCCAACAGTGTGACAGCCAAACATTATTTATTCAATATTTGTAAAACTCTCACTCTCAAGGTTGAAATTTTCAATTCGAACAGAGCAGGTAGGTAAAGCCGAGGAAAGGTTTGAGTGTTTTCTTACCACCTCTAGTGTCTTACACTCTGCATGAAGTCAGCTCTATAGAAAGCAGCCACATGTGACAAAACAAGCAATCTTTGATTTATAAATGACCTACATGGACCCACGTGAAAACACTCTCCTGCTGTCACTTTCTTTGTCATACTCTGAACCCCGGGTGCTGACAATGATTTCAAAAAGTGGAAGAATGAAAAATCTACAAGAAAGGGATAGCTAGGGATGCTGGAAGTTTCCCATGTGACACTGCCTTTCTGCTTTCTTTCTGCAAGTCTCTTTGTGTAAAAGTGTGTATGTGTGTGTATGTGCGTGATGCACATATACACATGTGTATGATCTGCCTTGCTTCCATTTATATGTAACCAGTTTACACTTAGTAAAATACAAAAAATTAGAATGTTAACTTTATTTATAAATGTTCATCCTTTTCTTAAGGACATACTTTCTTTAACCAAGAAGTTAATGTAAAAGTTCATAGAAGGTGCTTTCCTTTTCTCTAAAATTTGAGAGAACTACCAACTTTTTTAAATCAAAAGACTTTGTATGTATAATAAAATCAGTATGATTTAGTCTCAATATTATAGCAGGTATGAGCTGCTTGGCATTAAAGAAAGTTTTCCTGTGGAAGAGAAAGCATATAGGTAATTCTGGGAGCATGAAGAACATCTAAGACAGGAAATAAGCCAAGATGATCTTTCCCAATTGATATAAGGAAAATCTAATACATACAGAGATGCAGGAAATATGTAAAGTGAAAGAAAGAAGTCTGGGAGAACAACAGTCAATTGGAATACATCAATTCTTTCATACATTTTCAGAGAACCACATCAAGGTCTAGAAAAGAGGGAACTAACCCTTTCCTCTTCTGCTTCCCATTATTATTGTTCTTCTTTGCTAGATCTTCAAATTAACTAGCTTTTATTTTTTTTTTTATTTTAAACCAAGAGCATGTATTGGTACATTCTACATACATTGGTCACATTCATTACATTTATTCTGTACCTATACATGGTGCATCTTGGTTTAACTAGCTTTTAGTTAGTATTAGCTCTTGGTACCACAGATCAGCCACGTATGGGTTTAGCATGTTTGTGTAAACTAAGCTAAAAGTCTACTTAACTCTGGCTTGTTTAAATAGTAAAATTCATTTTGAATTACCAAAGCGGGAATAGTGAACTCATTTGTAATTATGGAATACATATTAGCTTAGTATTTTTGATTGTTTATCCCAGTAATGATGTTTGTTTCCTGCAAAAAAAAATGTTATCTTTTTCATTTACAGTCAATTCTGCTACTGTCAAATTAGAAAAATTCACAGAGGGATTTTCAGATAAGATTTATTTTGGCTTTGTTGGATATTTTTATACTTTTAGATACGCATTCTCTGATTTCAAGATTAAATGAATGAAAATTCAGTTATATAGGTTTGTAGCCACAGCAATTTAATCACAACCCAGGCTGTACCTGTCAGTGTGCCATTTTGTTTTGACATCAAAGTGAAAGGTTTTAAGTGATTTTTCTTTTCTTTGTAGCCATTGTCAAAGATAATGATGATTACATGGCTTATTATGTCTTCATGGCTTTTTGGTAGGCATTACAGATAACAAAATCTGCTCTCTAAAGCACTCTTGTAGGCAGCAGAAATTTTATAGAAAACCAAAAATGTATCCAGCATTTTCCCCTGTGATTACTCTTATTTAATATAAGCCCTTTTTGAAGTCTGATTTTTCCATTGTATTTCTAGGTCATCATAATGATTGATAGACAAATATTTGGAATAATTTTAATTTAATAGCTATTTCTGATTGTAAAGCCTGCCTCAGTGAGTCAGATTCCTACCCTCCAAACCACTGAAATTCAAAGTGTGGACATAATACTTGGAAGGTATTATTCGAACCGAGGTGACAGGGAGGGTAATTTAGTATGCTACAATAAAGCATGCATTGATTTTTCATTTAAAGAAACTGAAATAGCTTGCCAGAAACATTCCATTGTGAACGGTATCACAAAAAAATAAGAGATATTTTCTTGAATTTGTGTATTTGACAGTGTTTTTACTTTTTAAACGCCATTAAGATCAGTCACTTTGGGGGTATTATATAATTTGTATCAGTTTTGAAGCTCTGTAGTTACTAATGGCGTGTGAATACTCTTTCTATATTAGTTATAAAATACTGTAATTTTTTTCAGCCAACAATATACCTGGTTGTGATATTTGACTCAATTTTTAAAAAAAGAAATTTGACATTTAATCTATATTCCCACATTTATTGTCTTTCCTGAAATGCAGTGTCTTAGAGAAAAAATGACAATATATTATATATAAACTCTTTAACACAATGTTTACATAATAAATTAACTTGAAAATAAATTCCTTTGCTAATAATGTAACAGTTCTTAATGTATAGTTTATTGGTTGAAATTAACATCAGACTTATTGAGGAAAATATACTTGTTCCCTAATTTTTCCATGTTGAGAGATTCCACCTAATAAATACACGAATATGGAACATTTTTAATGTCTGAATATTTACCACAAGATGGAAAAGTTATTGGTATACATTTTGAGAGAATGCTGAGTATAATCTATTAAACTACCTCTCAAAACTATTTTTAGTGTTTCTTAGAAAGTAGATACATATGTGCAAACCATATTTACAAACTAGAGTGCTGTATGTTTTCTTCTTGTGAGTGACTATGAGTGTTTGGTTCTTAACCCAAATGCTCATTCATGTATTTGCGCATAACTTTAATCACAAATTTTATTGACTAACCCAGTAGTGTACATTGATTATTAAACTAGTTGGTCCTTCAGCAGTCTCTGGAATGTGGCATACCCTGAATAAAAAGAAACATAATATAAACTGAAGAGAGAAGCATCTTTGAAAATAAGCAAATAAGACCTATGGATTTGCATGCATTTAAAAAACATTCTACATATCCTTTTCAAATTATCTTAAGGCTATAATTCCAATAAATAGATCATGAATAGAAGATATTCTAAATAAAAAAAAATCATTTAAATCACCTAACTTACTGAACTTCTTTGTTTAATGGCAGAGAACAAAGGGGGTTATTGTTTACTCTCAGGATCAGACGATTTGGAGTTACAGCCCCTGAAATCACATCGATTCTGTTTTAAACCACTAGCTCAGGAAAGATCAAAATTCAAAGTAGTTTTTGCTGAATATGCAGTGATTTTGCACCATCAAAATATAATCATTTGTAAGCTGAGCTGTAGTAAGTTTTGAATCGTCTGTACTTCTAAGTATCCAGTACAATGTCAAACAACCATCTATGTGTGTATGTCCTAGATGTTTTCAGTGAAGCTATATGGTCAGTGGCATCAATTTTATTACCATATATCTTTATCTCTTTTACCAAATTGTTTATTTATGAACTATAATATGCAAAACGTCATGTTAGTTTTTAATTTTAATTCTTCTCTTTCTAGAATCTGCTATGTTTTAGTTTGCCCCATTGCCATTCTCAACATTCTCAATAGATACTCTCTCCATCCCCCCACCCCATATTTTGAACTTTCTTTTTGGTGACGTGCATTTATTTTCTAAGACTGATCTATCAAATCACTGCTGGTGGCTTCAAACAACAGACATTTATTTTTTCACAGTTCTGGAGATTAGAAGTGCAAAATCAAGTTACCAGCAAGGCCATGCTCTCTCTGCCGGGTTTAGAAGAGGACCCTTCCTTGCCTCTTCCTGGCTCCTGGTGGTGTCTGTAATTCCATTTGCTGTCTCCAATTTCTACCTCTATGGTCCTATGGTGTTCTCCCTGGGTACCTATTTCTAGATCTGTGTTTTCTCTCACTACATCAGTCTTTGGGTTAGGACCAACTACCATCCAAGATGACCTCATTTTAAAATAATTACACACACAAAGACCCTCTTTTCAAATGAGGTTATATTCTGATATTCTAGGTGGAAAGGGATGTTGGGGTAGTTATAGTATCCAACCAAGGGCACAGCCTGTAGCTGGTTTTTCGCTGATGTAGATAGGATGTATGTTTTTGATTCAAGTAGTTATATACTTAGATATATTTAAATTGACTTTGTGATATTATTTTAAAATATGTAACATTTTTATATTATTTTGATACTATTTGAGCATTTTGATATTATTTTAAAATATATCATTCTACATTGGCTAGTAAGTTTGAATTATTAGCAAATGAACATAAAGAGCTTTTTACATAGTAAAATGGTCATAAAATTCCAAAAATTCCATTTGCTGTTAGGACTGAAAATATAAGAAAACTGTGTTGTGCAGAAAAGAAAAATAGGTCTAATAACAAACTAAGAGTAAATAGAGGGCATGTAGACCAAATTTTTTCTTGTAAGGTTTGGTCCTAAAAGGGGCTGGGGATTTAGCTCAAACGGTAGTGTGCTTACCTGGCAAGCTCAGGCCCTGGGTTCGATCCTCAGCACCCAAAAGAAAACAAACAAACAAAACAAAGATTGTGATTTCTAAAGTTTAAGCTGAGCCAAGTAATAAAGTGGTTTACTGATCATTTGTCCTTCCCCTAAATACATGTTCTGTATATCCTGTGCTCTCTTTTTTTATGTTAAATATCACAACAGTCATAATTTAACACATGCAGGAGACTTATTTTCAGGTGTTTCCATCCATTGTGGGAATGCACTTTCAGAATAAGAGAGAAATACACAAATTCATCATGAGGCCAGGGGAGAAAAAGAATAAATAATAATAAAAGAAACATCTGCAGGGCAACATTGAGAAAAAACTTTGAGGTTCTTGTTATTAACTACTCTACCTATTTTATGCTGGAATCTTGCATGATTACATTGGGGGGCAAGGAATAGATGTGAAATAAAGTTTCAAACTCAAAAAGTGAGACTATTTCAATAATGAAACTGCCTTTGCTCACTGACAGGCATTCTGGGGAGCAGAACTTTGGGCAGCAATTGATTCCTCATATTCACTGCATGTTTCAGTAACACAAATGCAAAGCAAAATGATATTTCTTCTTTTTCTCTAGTCTAAGAAGAAGATTGATTATACATGTCCATAGATAGGTGCTTATAAAAATCAAAACAAGAAATACCGCCATTTCCTTCATTTTTGAATTACATAAAGGCTTCATGTGAGGTGAAAGACAATAGCAGTTACTACAAAAATACATATGTGGGAGATATTATATATATATCCATTACTGTAGTCAATATATTTTAAATATTAGGTGATCAATTAAAGAGCTAAATTACATATTACACACCTAAAGAGCTAAACTACATATAGTCTGTTGTTTTCAGTTCCAGAGAACATACTGCGTATAACTAGCATTAAGATGCAGTAAACATTGTTATTAATGCCTCAGTCTCTGGGAACATTACAGGGCTGACAATTTCTGACTTTTTTTTGGTGGCCTGCTCGTGTGTATCTGCTCACAGTATGGAACACTGTTTACGTTGGATTAGATCAATGAAAGCCTCATCATCGTGAGACTGCTTTTCCCATTAACATAGGGATTCATATACTTACTTGTGCCGTGTCCATCCCATTTAAACTGAAATACCCCTTAACAGTAATATTTTTCCAGTAAGACTAAGACTTATGCATCTGGGAAATATCAGTGACTGTACTCTTAAGGACTTAGCAATCTAGGGAATTTTCATGTAAAAATTAAAATCAATGTAGAAGGATTCATGATTCAATTGGCCATTTTTTACCACTTGGCTTTTCTATTTGTTAACTAAAAATATTTTATTTTTCAAGCATTCCCGACTTTGCTTTCCTTTGCTATCCTCACCCTACACACCATCACAACTAGACTTCAGTCTGTTGATCTGCTGCCACCAGGTGAGCAATTTCTTCATCTGCTAGCTTTCTTCTCTGTGGTCCGAATTTTACTTGTTAGATAATGCCATTTGTAAGACTACATTTGCCATGCCATGCACAAATGTAGACTTATTTCTTTAAGGGAAAAATAATAACTATTATTCTCTGTTACCTACATACTGGTGCTATTAGTATTTCGGGAATAGCTGTGTAGTGGTAAGTGCTGAACTGAGAATCTAAGTACTGATTTGAATCAGTTTTCGTATTAATTATTCTTAAGTGACATTAAGTGGGCCGATCCTTTGATATTTCACATAAAGAAAGTCTACCTCTCTACGAATTGCACTTTAGAGAATGTATAAAAATGCTGAGGAAGAAATTGAAGGAATGCACAGTGGGCTGGTACAGGCAAGAGGGGCTTGATTATTTTCCTTTGCTCTAAGTTGTGTAAAGCAAACTGCTTCATTGTTATGAGATGAAGAAAAACTGTGTTTTGCCGAGTAACTGGATTCCCAAGTTCTCCTTTTCTTTTGGACAGTTAATTGCATGTTGTATAAAATCAGTTTTATTTTGCAGAAATATATTAAAGGCTGCTTTATCTATTACTTTTTAGAATTTTACATGTCATTTTAATATAGATTCCTAAAGGCAGAGTAGAATGAAATTCATCTAATTTTCAATAGCTGGTGAAGCTCAATATTAAAATCTTCCGAATTAATACACTTTTTCAATATATTCTAATCATTCAATGTGCTCTTCATGTGATTTAGATAATTTGGAAAAGCACATTAACATTTGAAATTAATGAATTAAGTGAAAAGCAGGAAGGAGTATCTGCATCTCAGGTGAAATGTTATCTTACCATATCATACTGTCCTATGTCTGCATTTATACAACCAAGTCTCTGAATCATTTGAAAGCATTTGAGAGATTTCTTTGCTCTCCGAGTACTTTGATCTCTACATAAGAGACTCTCAACGCACTGGAGAAAATGTTTATATCAGGATGTTTCGGTGCTTGAAAAATACATGTGTGTATTTTAACAAACTTAGAATCACTGTTATGTTTATATGTGTTGTTTTACTCGCGCCAGAAAAAAAGGGAAGATATTATTTTATTTCCTGTATGAAAATGAATGGAAACTGGAGAGAAAATATAAACAAAAGCCTTAAATAGATAACATATAGTAAGGAAAGTTGTCTTGTGATTTTTGCCTTCTAAAGTGGAAGTTTGAAAACACAAGTGTGTGCACAGTCCTACCCACACATTCACAATCCATGTAAAATCTTCCTTGTTATCCTTAAATATCTGTGATTTTATATTGATTAATTTTTTATCAGCTGAGGAGAGCTTTATTTCTCAATTCTGTAAAAAAGAAATTCAAGAGTTCTATTTATACCAATAAATGACTTTAGCTTTTGGAATGTAAGTTTCCACGCATTGCTTCGTACATCCTAAATCCATTTCTGTCTTCACTTGTCATGCATCTTCTGCTCAAGCGCACACGCAGGCTCACCGTGCACGTACCCACACGCATGCTCGACTGTGTCTATTCACCACCCTGAAACACCGAGTGAGCCGAGAGTTGCCACCGAGTGAAGGGAAACCAGAAGCTGTTGTCAGGTGGATTATGCTTTATTTTTGTATCCAATGAAGAGTTCTAGGAAATTTTTACTTTTCAATAAGACTCCTTCCATTCATTTCCATCTGGAATAGGAATTTTTTTTTTATCATGTATTTAAAATGTGCTTGCATAAGTACTGCATGCTGTATTTTTAGTTGAACTTCTTTGGTGATAATTTGTGATATATTTGAAATTATCTTGTCGTTTCAAAACTTCTTTTTTCTCACTTATCAAGATAGTCAACATAGTGAAGCTTGAGAATATTTTCTAATAATCTATATATCCTAAAAAAACTTCAACTTGGAACAGTTGTTGAGATTGACTGAATATGAACTATTTCTAGGTTTTACATAATCCATTATCATATAATTATTATATAAATGATCATCATTTTACACAGTGTTATAATCAGAGCAACAATATCTTTTTATTTCCTTTAAATTGCTATTCTCTCAAAAATAGATGATTCACATAAATACAGGTAGCTCTCTGTATCTATAAGTTTCACATCTATGAATTCAACCATGTTCAGATCAAAAATGTTCCAAGAAAATTACACCTGACAATGTACAGACTTTTTTCTTGTCATTATTACCTAAACAGTACACTATGACCATTATGACCAGTACACATGACATAATACTTACATTCTATTAGTATTATAAGTAACGTAGTAATTATTTAAAATATACAGGAGAATATGTGTAGGTTGTATGCAAATAATAACCTGTTTTATATAAGGGTTTGAGCATGTACAAATTTTGATATTTGTGGGTGATCCTAGACCTATTCTCCTATGGATACCAAGAGATAACTTATAACCCTTGTGTTTTACCGATAATAAGTACATTAATAAGTCACATGTTAAAAAGTTATTTTTACATATAAATGCTTTAACAACTTATTTTTTTTGAAAATTTCTATAAATTACATGCCCACACATGTGTTTTAAATAATAAAACGATCATCCTCAATAAGAAAAGAAGCCTAATTAGTAAGTATTTATCAAGTATTGCTAGCCTGGTAATTTTTCTGTTTTGCAATAATACTCACTACAATTACCTAGATATATTTCCTTTATGATCATAAATATCCTTATCAATTCAGTAAATGAACATTAAATGTTTTAGTAGGAACTTACTAACTCAAATAGTTAAGGTTTCCATTTGTAGGTGGACCTTGGATTTTAATATTAGGTATTTTAGGATAAGGAATAAATTCATCTGTAGCTAATACATTAAGTTACCTACAAATTTAAAGGTTAGAATAACGTTCAGATCGAAGCTGTTCTGTCCTTTGAGCAGAGAGTTTGTGATTCAAAATAAGTGTCCAAAAAGTTCCCACATTCTCCAATTGGCTTATGTAATGGTATTTCTAAAGGAATTTTAGGGTTTCATTAGAAGATTGCTGTCATTTTCCTAAACATTCTTTTGTTTCTTCGATTTTATTTACCAAGAACATGTATTGGTACATTGTATACATAGTGATCACATTCATCTTAGTTAATTTGTACCTGTACGTGATATATCTTGGTTTCCTAAACATTCTTAAAGAGATTTGTGAAAGCAAATTTGACATTTTAGAATTTAGACTATTTTTTTCTGTGCTTGAAGAACACATGTGGGCCAAATTATAGGAGTCTGAACACTAAAGAGAATAGTTCATTTTACATACTATTTTAGTAATGACCATGGAAATTAGTAAAAAGCTACTAAAAATATATTCAGCAAAACAGTACTTCATTTCTTTGTAAGATCCAGCATGCACGCTTTTAAAGGAAAAATTCAAATACAGCATGCTGTAATTATCAAGGGTTATTTTAATGAATCTTCCCAGTGTTGTCAATATGAATTTGTTTTTAGATTCTGTTTAGATTAGAAATTTAAAAATGAATGTTCATATATACATATTTGTTCCCCTGTTACTATCACTCTTGGAGAATGTACTTTCATTTTATCAGGTGTTCTTTGCTCTGGATATTAATTAAATTAGAGAAAATACCATAAACGATAAGGAAGTCTTTACAATACCACTGTAGATACCTTATTGGGAATATACTTCATTAAGTATGGAATCATTTTTTCATATATATATATATTTAATTCTCATCTTTGCTGTGACTCCGTGATAGCCCTCTCCAGGGACCCTTGGTTTAATTTACATTGCAGAGTAATCCAGAGGACCACATCTCCTGTCTTTCTATATGTGAGCTTCCTCAAAACTTTTTGCCATATCTTATTGCTTCAGTGTGTTTAAATGATTGCAGAATACTAAAGCCATTACTAGAAAAATGGGTTGTCATTGCCAGTAAAATCCATTACAAAAACATTTCTGTATATTTACTCTAGAACATGGATATTGAATGTATCGATTGTGCTTAACTTTTTATTCTTGGGATGACCCAATCATCCAAGATAAAATCATCAGCTTCCAATAAAATTACAGCACATTTACAGGTACTAAGAACAGCATAATTTTAAGAAAGTAATTCCAAGAACTGCCTTTATTTAAAATGTCAATTATCTTCTCTGTCATATTCTTAATATGTTTTTTGATTCTACAATAAGCAAACGTATACTAGTGATTGTCTCAGCAGCTTGGCTGTTGGTTTTCTTGTCTTAGTGAAATGAAGGTCTAAAACATTAAGGTTCAAACTTTGTGTACTTTGTATAAGGTTACTGTATCAGTCGGTTTTGCCATTGCTGGAACAAATTACCTGACACCCTGACACCCAAATTTTAGAGGAGGGGAGGTTTATTTGGCTCATAGTCTCAGACAGTTCAATCCATGAACTGGATTAAAACTGATTCCAAAGCAAGAATATCATGGCAAAAGGACATGTCTGAGCAAAGCTCCTTAGTTCATGGAGCAGAGAAGCAGAACGGAGAAGCAGCACTACAGAGGAAGGTGTGAGGGACCAACACAGAGCCCAAGGTCATGACTCCTTCACTTATTCAGACACAGATTTTACTACTTGTATTTACTAATCCCTTGTGTGGCTCCCATTAAAATCAAGTGGGCAATCTACCTTAACCGTAACATCTCAATCTTTCTTAATTTTATATAAAAACACTTTTCCTTAAACCATACTTAATCTCCAAATAAACAAAAGGTCATAATTCTGCATAACATGATACAACTATGCCATGACAAACCAAATCACGTTAACCCCTTCCTCAGATCCTCAGCAGTCTCAACATTGCTAAAATATCCAGGTTAAAATCTCCTTTGAGACTCAAGGCTAACTCTTACATAATAAAAAAGTTTAACGATCCCAATGGTCCAGGATAAATATTTCCATTCCAAAAGAAAGGTATAGGGGAGTGGAAAAGAATCAGACCCCAAAAAGACTGAAATCCAGCAAGGCAAATGTTAAGATCTATAATTCCATATTTGGTGTCCAGGCACATGATAGTGAGATATGCATTCCAAAAGGCATGGATGGCCCTATCCTTATGGCCTTGATGGCTGCAACTTATGGCCTCTTTCTTGGGCTGCTTCTGCTCATAGCATGTAGCCTTTCTCGGCAGACATTCCACATTCACAGCATTTCTAACCTCCTATGGTCCCAACAGTACCTTGATGGCATTCCCACAGCTTCATGTACTGCCTTTTCAGGGACTCTTTGCCTAACCTCTCAGGCCTTTCTTTGAATATGGGTGGAAGCCTCCCTGACCCCACAAATCTTGCTGTCTGTGTACCTGTAAAAGCAGCATCATGTAGACAGTACCAGAATATGCTGCTATGGGAACAGTAGTTAAACCTCCTTGGAGTGTGAATTTAGAGGCCTCTGGGTGCATGGAAGGTAGAACAAAGTGAATTGGCTTAGCAATCAATTCAGTAGGAGACCTTTCTCAAGTACGGCCCCAAGGCCTCTCTTCTCAAGTGAAAAGTTGATACCTTTCTATTGTTGAACCTGCTGTGGGTGGAGACTTGCTGATTTCTTTGATGCTGTAAAAATATCTTTCTCCTTGTCCCTATACAAAATTTGGTTTCTTTGTAATGGTAGTAATCTCTTCAGCAACCATGGCACCTTTGGTCTCAGATTTATATATGGTTACTTGGGGTTGAAATTTTAAATTCTTCATATTTTTCTGCTTTGCTTTTTGCTCCCAGTTCTCATTGTTCGTCTAACTAAAACTAGCCAGCACACCCATGTCATAGCCTGAACATCGGGCTGCCTTGAAATTTCCTCCACCAAATTCACCTAACATAATATCAGTCTACTACAAAGTCTCAGGACAAAGACAAAAAGTAGAATTTTTTTTTTTCCAGAGTCCAGCAAACATGCCTCTAACCCTATTAACAATGAAACCCTTGTTTCTAACTAAAACCATAAGGGCCTGCTTTTACTCTTCACCTTCCTCTTAGCATTCTGGTTCTCTGTGTCTACATCCCCTACCTGGATGCATCCAGATATGTTCTCTACTAATCCCCTGACTGGCTCCCAAGTCAGTCACGTTGATAATCCACCTCAACCATCACAATTACCTTTGGGCATTATCAATTTTAATAAAAAGATGTCACTTCACAGGAAGAATTTTTAATAAAAATAATAAAAACACATGTTTGTTATCAATTATGAGTTTGTTCTCAAGCACACATAGGTGCACATGCACGTGGATGACATTTGGTTTTAGTTTCTATTTAAACTTTTGTATTATAAGTTATTTTTGTATCAATAATTTATAAAGGAGTATAGTTCCATATATTTCCCATTGCTTTAATCTTTAAAAATATTTTGCATTAATTTTTTCTTTGAAAATACTGTATTTTGAAAATATTGATCTGAACAGTATCCCTTCTGTTCATTTGGAAACATGTGCATCTAATTGAAAGTAATAACTAAAACCTCTTTCTAGACTTGATTTCTTTGAATTTAATAAATCTCTTTAGAGCTTAAGATGTCATTAAAATATTAAAATCTTTCTTAAAAATCCATCTTCTAGGACTGCCGTATCCTATTGACAAGTGTTGATTACTAAATAATAAGCAGAAGATTAGCTGTCTCTGAATTAACTTTTTCACAGACTGCTAAAAATGACATCAATTCTGTTCACTTGTTTCTAGCAATTGAGAACAAGTGCTGGAAAGAAGATGAACAACAGGATTTAAATTGGTAGATAGATATACCTCCCAAAAGAAATCTGATAGCAGGCATGGAAGAAAAACACTAATAAGACTATCTTGCTTGCTTCTTTCAATGCTTTTGGTTTAATAGGCATGCTTTTATTGGTCTTCTTTACAGGATTACCGGTTTGCTAGGAGGATGACTTGAATCTTAGATGTATTCAACCATGTCATCGAAAATAGTGTCATTATCAGAGATGTTGTTAGCTTACAGAGGCAATAAAAGCATAAGGAAAATATCCTCTGTAAAGATGAAGAATACTAGCTTATTTACATAGCTTTGGCTCTGAAATTCACAGAATTATTTAAGTTGCTAGAGTTTTAAATTTGTCCTTGTAAACCAAACAGCTTTTACTAACTATTGCAGTCAGAGCAGAGGTTTCTCACTGCATACAAATCAAGTTCTTTGGGAAACTGCTTTAACTCTTTCAGGACTTTTCAGTTATAAAGATTTATGCATTACTTTGTGTCTATGAAGGCTTTCAGATAAACTGTCAAACACAAAGGCAGCTAACTTCAAACAAAAGAGCGGAACTGACTCATTTTGTCCAATGCAGTAGGGGGAGAAAAAAGGGCAAAAGGAGAAACTAGGAGAGAACAAAGAAGTCTACAGATGCTGAGGTGTGCGTTTTCAGGATACTTACTATGTTACAGAATTTAAAATTAAAAGGAAGTGATTATTTAAATATAAGTAATCTTTTAAATAACATTGTCACCAGTTCAAACAGTTCTTTAAGGGGGGGGGGCAATATTCTGACCTCCAAGTTTGAATGAAATACAAGTTAGGCGAGATTCATTTATCTTATAATTTAAAATGACATTCTCATTAACAAATACAGAATTTCAGATTTTCATATAAACATGGTATTTAACAGGCAGATCTGATGTTATTTTACACAATGTATATGTCACAACAATAGAAAGCTGTTAGGCACAATGTCTTTTAGTTCCTGGAATCATTCCGAAAACTGACATTGTAAGTTCACAAAAGAATAGTTCACCAGTGAGTAATTTGTAAACAACAGTTGTTCCTATTTTAGATTCCTAATAGTATACAATAGTTTTTTAATTTAATTTGCGTTTGCATCACTTACAGCATTTTGTTCACGTTTAGAAGTGTGTATTGTCTATTTTCCCTGTATTTAATGAACAATTCACCAAAGACTATACCATAGTTTTTTTGTTTTTGTTTTTCTTTGAGATAGGGTCAGGCTGGCCTCAAACTCGCGGCAGTCCTGCCTCAGCCCCTTGAATCCTGGGATTACAGCCGTGTACCACCAAGTCCAGCTAGGCCACGAGGGTCTCAATTAGACAAACAGATTAAAATATGTTCAAGAACAATACTGGAATATATGATTTATTGGGAAAATGGTGATAGTTTTTTCATTCAAATAATTTCAGTAATTTCATTTCATTATTCATTCATCTTGACATAGTGTCAACATTGAAAGATTTCTGAAATTAACAAATTTAACTTATTCTCTCTCTTTTTAGAAATGTTTACTGTCTCTCCTAAATACATAAAGGATCTCTTTTCTTCCAGACTTTTCTTCTGGTCTTCTAAAATAATTCTTTAATCTTTTGGATATGTGGTCTTATATGATTATTATGGTTGTTAATAATAGAAAACTAGAGAAAGAGAGAAGTGAAAATGTAGATATAGGAAGAAGAAATATTTTTCCAGTGCACAACTATAAAATGCAGGATTTATTTTACAATAAGAAACATGAGTTGACTCAACACGTACTCAGAATTCCTTTAGTTTAGAAATACAAGCTCTTAGGCAAGTTTTAGGACTGGAGTGCCTCACCTGGTGAATTATTTTGTGGCCAGTGAATCATGTCAAGTTTTACTGTAGATCTATTTCCAGAAATAATGCTGATTTGGAGATTGCTTCCACTTTAGTTCTAGCTAGTTCTTTTAGGTTCATAGTTGTTATCCAATATCTTTCCCATTAATAACTCAATTCAAGAATCTTCTGAGGTGTGACCAAGTGTACAAATACCTGTATTACTGCTCTGTTGCCTGTTGCATTAAATTTGGTGATTTATTCAGAACTTTTCTTCTTTTAGATCCTAGCTAATTTCACTTACATTATATGCATTTGTTCTTTGGAGCATAAATTCTTGAATCTATAAAGTTTACCTCTTCCTTCCGAAAGGCACACTGCCATGCAGTGATTGTTTCTCTTTCCAATTCCTTTACCTAGAAACCCTCTCTGCACTCTCCAGTTTACATTGAAATTGATTCGACTTTGAATCTCTTAATAAGCATCATCTCTTGTACAGGTCCCTTCACCCTATTAAAATCTACACTTGTGGCTGAATTTCTGTCCCTTCATATTCCTATGGCACAGTTCAAACTGCAGTTGTTCACGTATTATTTCTTTGACTGGTTTAGAATCTTGTTTCTACTTCTACTCCAACTTTACGCTCTTTGAGGAAGAGCCACAGTTGTGCAAATTTGAGAATTGGTTCTTTTACCATAAATCTCTACCTGATGCAGCACCTGTCCTAGAACACCCTACTTGAGATATCTTGACTGAAATCTTCCATCGCCTAGGCACCAAAGTACATGCTTAATGCAATTGTGTATTATAAATTATTGAGTGCAGCTTTTTAAAAGTACCTGTTGAACTACACAGATCTAGCGTGCCGTAGAATTTTACCGTTAGGACAGTGAAGTTAGGTTGTTTCTTTTAGGAAGTTCTATCACTGTGTTTTCTCAAAGAAATAGAAAGCTTGTTCCATTAGTACAGTATTGAGCTTCATTCAGAGCCACTTCTCCTCCAGGTACCTGCTAGGAAAGAGATGGGACCATTTAGCTCTGACTTCACTTCCAACATCTGCTGCTGCCTCAGGTAATGGCTGTGCCTACAGAATGAGATGGGGGAGGAGGGCAGCTAAATTTTAAATGTTAATCTCAGAGCAGTGTGCCACGGGACACAATTATATTTGTGCCATAAATTTCCAATGCATGGTTTAGATTTTCATTGTTTTACATACTTAGTGCTTCCACATCAGACTTCCTAACACTGCTTTCCATTTGTTCCATAACATAAATTTCATTTCTGTTTGTGTTTTCTTCATCTCAGAGCATTATCTATGTGTTATCAAAATCTATGCCCCCAAAGTGCCACTCTGGTACACATTTTACTATGTCCTAAAAGGTCACAAACACTTATAACTACCCTGCAGATGTTCAGGTGCATTGAATAGTAAGTGCAAATGCTCCCAGCAGCTCCAAATACCCAAATGCAATTGGATTCCCTTGAATATGATATAGGCGGGTGGTTTCTGATGTCTGAGTGTAGTGGTGGCGATACATTCAGAAACATTGTGTGAGGCAGGTGCACGTGAGAGCATTGGTACTTCAAAGCCGCCACGGTTTGACTATATGATGATACTATAATAACTTCCTCTTCAAAATATGCTCTCTGCCTATCAAAGGCAGAGAGAATGACATTTTACAAATGCAGTAAAATCCAGGAGCCAGGTGGGCAGCGAATCCACCTAAAATATGTATGTTTCTTTCATAGCACTTTTATTATGTGAACAGTATTTCTGAATTCTTATTCCTGGTGGCTGATTACTATAAAATAATTTAATATTCTGGAGTCTTCTATGTAAAAGACATCTCACATCCATGTCTCTAAGTTATGATTCTTGATTAGCAAAACAACATAGATCTCTGTGCACAGTGAAAAATATGAGGAATAAAGTACAACAGAAGAAAAATCACGTAGCTAAATAACTGTCATTTTTCTTTACCTGCCTTTATTCTTCCCTGCATAGGGTGTAAGCCTAGCTTATTAAAAGTGGTGCTAAAATAAACCCAGTCATGTGAACATTTGTTTTTTTTTTTTTTTTTAATGTGAACATTTGTTTAAAAAAAACATGCATATGATAAAACTACATTAGAATACTCTTTTTATTGACATAGAAAAAAATGTTTTGTGATAACTTTGGTGTACTGTCTTTATAAATGACATTGAAAATGAAGTTTTTTTTTTTTCTCTCAGAGACAGAAAGGATGAAATTAAAAGGTTTATTTTTTAACTAATATACTAGTAAATAGAAACTAGATGTCATAAGTGGAGATAATTTGTATGAATATAGATTGTTAAGATACCCTTTGTGTGAAATTACTTACCCTGCCGTCATAACAAGTGTAAGGAATTTACACAATAGCAAAGAGACGCAAGTGAATAATAATCACTGTAGCCAACAAAAGAAAGAACTGTTTATGTCAGAGAAATGTCTGCTCACACTCACAGGATGGTGTAAACTATGCCAACTTAATGTAAGAAAAAACACTTTAGTAGAGGTTTGTTGGACTATTTTTTGACAAGGTTTCTGTCTTAGCATTGATAGTTTTCTATGGCGTTTTAGAATATATTTGGCTAGATTATAAATTGTCATGCTCAGGAAGCATGTGTGCAGGGATAGTGTAATTGTGTGTGTGTGTGTGTGTGTGTGTGTGTATGTGTGTGCTGAGGAAAGAAACAGTAAAAGCAAACCATTGTTACATCATTAAAATCTTTCAGCAGAATACAACTAGGCATGAACTGCCAGTCAAGGTTTCAGTTTGTGGCAGTTTGAAAGGAGATGGAGAAGTCGTGAGGGGTGCTTGGCTTAGATTCTGTAGAACTATCTACAAAACATTGTGTCAGCCATAAATAGAGACGGGTGCCTATTCTGCTTTTCCAGGCAGCTAATTAGGTGTTATGATAGCTTATGTTGCTGAAAGAAGGTAAATTAGAAATAAAAAAGAAAAATGAGAACAAATAAAAAAATGGACTTCCATTTATAGAGTTGTCTGCTTAGAAACAATGCTAATTTTAAGATGCTGTTAGAAACAGTGCTTACCACCGCAGTAATAGAAGAGAACTCTTCCTATTTAAGGTCGTTTACAAAACAGAAATAAAACCATTGACAGTCATGAAGCACAAAACACTTTTAAATTTCAGTCCCCATGACCGTAGCACTTTAGAACTTCTCTACTGATGCCTTGAGTTATGGATTTTTATTTTCAAACTTCTATGACACATTTATTTCCTTGGTATAGAAAAGTAAGTCGGACAGCTACCAGATGCATATACAGAACTCTTTTTTTGGAAGCTGCATGAATGTCTGCAGATGTACAAATATGTCAGCTCCTGAGGCAGCAGGTAAATTTGAAACTAAGGAAGGAAATCCTTTTATGTTTTCTAACATTTCCTTAAGTGGTAACAAATTAGTTGTCAACTATCCTTAGGGCTGTCGTATAGTGCTTTGAAGACAGGGAAAATAAGTTTAAATTTCTGATTTCTGATAAATTCCTGCTCAAAGCAAGACAGAAAAGAATAAAGAGTTAGATTCACTCTGAAGGGGGACATTTTTTGACTGGTTCCTCGACATGTTTCCTTTCTGGTGGCCATCACAGACTCATAGCACATACGCTTTGCTCCTAATTTTCCAAAATATGTATGCTTAACAGAGGCCCATTTAATCTTTGCTAATCCTCGCTGATTTAAATAACATTTTTACTTCAAGTTTTAATCTTCTTCGTGGTAATTGTTGGCAATTTCTCTCATCATCAAAATGACTATGTGTTCCTATTGATATAGTGACATTACAGAATTAAAATCATACTGAATAAATCAAATTTTAGTAACCTTTGTGGAAGACTACTAAAATCCAATCATCTAAGGGGTGATAACTTGGTGTTTTAATTGTATTAAATTCTGAATTCAGAGGTAGTTAAGTTGTTGATCTGATCATAGATATTACCTTCATGATTACAGGGCAAAGGGAAAGATTAAAGTACTACTTAGAGGGTTTTTTTTTTTTTTTTAATTTAAAAGGCCTACAGGTTACATTTACATATAATAACACTGTTAGTATTTAAACAAATGTATATTCTTTTGTTAAAAAGCATAAATATTTATATCTTATGTTATGAATGTAGAGCTTTCTTGTAATTTACTTGTAGTTCTGTTATGGGATCTACTAACACTTAATGTTCAGGAATGCATTGGATGTGAATTTTAGGTTTTTTAAAATTTTTGTAGTATATACTAGAAAAAGCTCAATTTTATCACACATATATGGATGATCTCGTGTGTGTGTGTGTGTGTGTGTGTGTGTGTGTGTGTGTGTGTGTGTGTTATGGTTATGGTTCAGCTGAGAGCAAAAATTACGATTATCTACAGTTATTTCAGTCGATTTATATCTTTTGCAAAAATATCATATAATTTATGCAAAATTGAACCAACTAAGGTTATTGCATTAGGTGCTTACCTTCGGAGAATGTGTAGTAGTCAGATATGATGATGGGAGTGAAAAAAAATGATTCTTAACTCTGAAAAACTGTTATTAGATTTCGCGTGGTATTTCAGGGAATCATACATTTCAGAGATTAAATGCTATAAACTTTCTATATAGGAATCATTGCTCAGGGTCCATCTGTTGGAGCTTTGAATTGTTTTTCCTTTGCAATATAAACATGTTTAGCTTTCTGTCCCTTGTTTGCAAACTATTTGGATTATGCTCTCTTTCTTGGCATGAGGTACATTCTGTGAATGAGTAAGCATGTTGTATTGAGGAAAGGATGAAGCTAAAGGTAAATTATTTTTTAGTAATCTCAGATTGGAGCAGAAGAAACAAATACATATTGGATCAAATATTTTTGTTTTGATTTCTTCTGTCCAGTGTCTCTAAACTTGTTTTCTGATACACATACCCATGCAAATAATGGCTATCTAGGTAATTTACTTCCTTTTTTCATCTTTGTAGTCTATAATTTTACATATCTATTTTAGGATCTATTCTCTCTAAGGTATGAAGAGCAGTTTGATTATCTACTGTTATAGCTTTAGGGCTTGAGAAAATATTCCATGTTATTGTTCTTTATTATACACATTTAGCATATTAAAGGGATTAAATAGATAACAAAAGGAACACATTGTAGAAATTCTCTTAATACAACTCATCTTTTCTTAAATGCCTGTATTTGTAGCAGCCTTTCCTCCCCTCATTGTTTCCTTCTTCATCTCTTCTCTACCTTTCCCTTCCTTCTTTCCTCTCTCTATCTTTCCCCCTCTTTTACTCTCTCCCACTTTCTTATCTTCCTCTTTTTTCCCACTGCTCCCTCTCTTTTCTTTCCTACTTCCCTCTTTCTTCTTCTCATTTTGTGGCAGTTAGTCATTTACTGTAGATTACCTATGCCTCCTTTTTGTTCCTAGCTATGAGTCCACTCTGGTATATTCTACCTTGACCCTTGGCAATTCGCTTTGTCCTCTTAGTTTCTGCTGTTTGTACGAAAGTGTCCATTTGGTTGTCTTCACTGACTGCGAACTACTCTTGTCGAAATTATAGTCTAATCACAAGGTGAACAGCTTGTAATGTATCATAATCAATACTCAAAATTTGCTTCCCTGGATATGACATAAAGAAGTCAAGTAAAAAAAAAACGCAAATTTTCAGCAGTGAAGTGCAAACAATAATTCATGTTGGTGGTTTAAAATTCAAGGTCGATTGTCACTTTCACACATTTGCATTCATCTATCTCTTCTTAAATTTATATTGAATTCATTCGGTGCTGGCTATCCAAATAGCTGAAATGGAAGTCCAGTCAATACTGGAATATAAAATGGTGTGGGCATATTCCAAAGAGAGTGTATTGGTTGTAAATAAATTCAAGAAAAATTATAGCTCTAAAAATTGCAGAAGTATTAACAAGTGAAATGGAATGTAAAGTTTTGTATAATCTTTTCTGAAGGATAAAATTGGGTCAGTAAATTAATATTATTGTTTCTAACACTTATAGATATAAAAATGGATAGTGTGTATGATTTCTTTTCAGAGTAGGTAAAAAAAGCAGATCGCTGATGGATAACTTTTCTGACATCTTTGAAAAATTTTATCTCAGCTTTAATTTAAATAAGTAAGAAAGGTTTCCAGATGTTTTATTTCCAGCTGTTTTTGTTTCGCCATCAGCCTTCTCAGTCATAGATGGTGGATGAGTTTATGGGTATATAATTCAGTGGGAGGTTAGCTTTCAGCATTCTCTCCTGCATTACATAATACAAATAAGAGTGAATATTTCATTCTTTTCCAGAAAAATTCTATTTAACAATGACAAATTTAAACAGGAGGTATGCTACTTGCTTTTTAACATTTCACATGAGTGAACGGTACGTGCTATGAAATACCACATTTTTGTTCCATTGAGACATCATTTTGATCTTTGAAGCAGTATAGTATCATAGGACATTATTTTACTGCTTAAAATTTTTGAGATAAAATTGTTGTGTATTTTTGTTTCCTTTTTGATGAGAAATTAATTATAGGCTTTAAATACAAATGCCTATTTTTTATGGGTGACTTTGAAAAGTAACTGCACACATTTAATAATGATATTATATTCTCTGTTTTATTCCAAATATCTTATATGTAGCCCTTTTTCCTTGCACAGGATACTAAACATGTAGGGATCATCCAACATCAATTAAAAGGCAATCCCCAGAGCTGCCAAATGTGTAGGGAATTCTATTCCCATTACATGGAGGGAAATTGTAAATATCCTCTTCTGAAAGTAAAAGTTCCTAATTTGAAAAAGCATCATTAAACATAATGGAAACAACCACTGGTACCAGAAAGG
Source organism: Hystrix cristata (assembly GCA_004026905.1). Taxonomy (NCBI): domain Eukaryota; kingdom Metazoa; phylum Chordata; class Mammalia; order Rodentia; family Hystricidae; genus Hystrix; species Hystrix cristata. Next base: position 8,170 of record PVJO010002133.1, on the reverse strand, counting down.
AAGAACTGGAAAGTATATTTCAAATTTATGTTTAAACATACGGAATCAATGGAGATATGTAGCTATTGTCATAATGAAGGAATTTTCTTTCATATCTCTATGTCTGGCATCTTTTAAAAGGGACTATTAAAGAATGCTTTATATATAGATTTTCTGTATGTCTATTGGCAAAAGAGAAAGGTAAAATTCTCACAGAAAGCATTATTGCTTAAAATGAGAAACCAAAAATTGTCAGTTATTCTAAACTATACCTGTGAATAAATCCATTTGGTACCTACTTACACCAAACAGAAAGCTGAAGTGAAGAAAACTGATTACATGATCCATATGTTATAAAATAGGAATGTGCACTTTTTGACAAGCTTATTTATAATACATTCTGATAGAAAATTCTATTTGCCACTCTCTGTAGGAAAAGCAGGCTTTGAAAGGAAAACTTTTATTTCATGACTGTCACCAAAATAAAAATTAGAAGTAAAATAAGGTAAGAAATTTTTTTAAAAAGCAGCTTAGGACCTGCTCTGGAAATTTGCAATCAAGTTTTTGGCCTGTTATTGGATTTGAAAAATTAATCCTGGTAATCCTTTTTGAAGTCCTCTGTTTCCAGGATGGGATCTACAGAACAAAGACTAACTGATAACCTCAGGAGATTAGATTATGATGATACTCCATTCTACTGAGAATGATTCTCCAATGGCCACTTTTTACTTCTTCCCAGGTTATGGGAATTCATTAATATCTAGAGAATACACTTAAATAAAACCATTGTCTCAGCCAGCAGGTTTATGCAACCATCCTGAAATGTTTTAATTATTGTTTTCTTTTCCTTTTTAATTAAGAGACCAGAGGTCAAGCAAGCCCACTGAGAGCTGATCACAGCTTCAGTAGAAATTCAAAGGCAACACTAATGATTGGATTTGCTGTTTTCTCTTTTGTTTTGCAGAACCAGAAGAGTGTGTTAATTGCACAGATGAATGCCGAGTGCTTGGTCATTCTGACAGGTGTTGGATGCCACAGTTCCCTGCAGCCAATCAGGCTGAAAATGCAGATTACCGCACAAATCTCTTTGTACCCACAGTTGAAGCTAATGTTGAGACTGAGACTTACGAAACTGTGAATCCCACTGGGAAAAAGACTTTTTGTACATTTGGAAAAGACAAGCGAGAGCACACTATTCTCATTGCCAATGTTAAACCTTATTTAAAAGCCAAACGTGCCCTGAGCCCTCTCCTCCAAGAGGTCCCTTCGGCTTCAAGCAGCCCCACCAAGGCCTGCATCGAGCCTTGCGCCTCAACGAAAAGCTCCCTGGAGAGCTGTGAAGCAAAACCAGGAGCCCTGGCTGAGGCGAGCGGTCAGTACTTGCCCACTGACAGTCAGTACCTGTCACCTAGTAAGCAGCAGAGAGACCCTCCCTTCATGCCCTCGGATCAGATGGCCAGAGTCTTCGCGGATGTGCATCCCAGAGCCAGCCGCGATTCCAGCGAGATGGGGGCCGTCCTCGAGCAGCTGGACCACTCCAGCCGGGATCTGGGCAGAGAGTCCGTGGACGCGGAGGAAGTTGTGCGAGAAATCGACAAGCTTTTGCAGGACTGCCGTGGGAATGACCCTGTGGCTGTGAGAAAGTGAGAGAGACAGACACACAGAGAGAGAGAGAGAGAGAGAGAGGAGAAACAGGCATTGGCGTTTTCTTGTCTCTTCTGTCGATTGAAGAATGACAGCTTTTAGGGACAACCCATTTCGCAGAGAGAAGAAAGACCAATGCTGCTTTAAGGCTTTTAGTGAACATCTGAAGTGCCCACAATTATGTTCTTTTCACTGCTGTTTCTTTTTTCAGAGATAACAATGGTTTTGTTTTGACCAAACTTACATTAGGACAAAATTAGTGATGTTTAAAGAGAGAAGAGAAGAAAAAGGAGAGAAGCAAAAGGAGGATGAGTATGCCACTTACCTTTTGACAATCTGTTAGGAAGGTATGCAGTGTGCGAAGTGAAGTATTTTTGATCACTCTGAGACTGTGCTCCGTGATTTGCGCTGACTTACCTGTTTACCTGTCAACCCCATACCGAGCAGGGTCATCATCTGTGATCGGAGGTGGAGTTCTAGCGGTCGTCACAGGCTTCTACTGAAAGTTCCGAAAGACCTTGCAGTAGTCCAAGCTACACCAAACATTAACACATATTTGTGGTAAACATTTCTGTATAAAGTTACCTGCCACACATATAAACACAAAGAACATTCCATATCATTAGTCAAAAACAAAAACAACAAAAGAAAACAAAAAAAGAAAAAAAAAGAAACTTGATCATCTGTAAGACGCTTCATGTCGTATAAAAGTTATATGTAAAAAGAAATAGTCCATTTTGTCCTGCACACACGTAGACGGATTCACTTCATTAAAGAAGAAAATTTAAAGATTTAAAATGCCTATTTAGCATTTTAGTGTCCAACAAAGATACAATGAGTTTGTTTTAAATTGGACATAGAAAAGTTCTGAAAATAGTTACCCTTGAGTGGTAAGAGTCAGAGAAAATTAACGTGATTAATATGTTTTATTAATTTGTGGACACTAAAATAGCTCAGGAAAGTGAAAATGTCTTAGACATACACAAATCACATGACCATTTAAATGTGCAAATGTAAGAAGATTCAATGTGTTTACATCAAATGACATATTTTTATTGATTTATTGCAGATTCCGTGCATATGAGCCAAATTGTTGAGTGTATAAGAGCTATATTGTGTATTTTATTAAATTAATATATAGTTGTGTTGCAAAAATATTTGGGCTTATATTGTAAATGGCAAGTGTTGCCTCGGTAGCTGTCGAACTCTATGAGTTTTGTTTTTTCCTGCTTCCTTTTCCTCATGGAGTGTGGGAAGCAGTGCCTCAGAGCGAAGTCTCTTGTTTAATGTATAGTCTACCAAGTACTACAGTACATAATCTGTTCAAAATGTGTTTGAGTGAGCTGATGGAGCTAACTGAAGGTCAAAACATACATCCGTCAGTCATGGTTCTGTGCAAGTCCTTGTAGAAGCTTTTCTTAAAGTCATGCTAAATCACAAGAACTACATTTGTACCAAGACCTGAAACTTCCTCATGTTGTTTTCCGTAACATAAACCTTCTGGCTATGTAGATATCATGTTATCGGTTGGTTCTCAAAAGTATCTTTAGTGGTTCAGAGGTGTGTTTCCATTATATTTTAAAAACATGAAAAATGCATCAATGCATGTGTGGTACCGACACTGGTTACTTGCACTGTGTAGTGTTTTTCAAGGTCCGGGTTTTAACAAAATCTTTTTTCCTTTTCTCAGTGCTCCTCTAACTCTTTTTATTGGTGTCCTGTGAGAACAATACATCTTTTATTCCATCATGTGGTTGCACCTTTTCTTGTGACATTTAGCAAGTTTCAAACTTACTTCTATATGAGGGTAAGAAACCTCTAATTTCAGGAATTGGAAAAAATAAAATTAGCACTTGCAGAAGTAGTAGCAGATGGGAAAATGCCTTGATTGACATTTTCCTTCAGCATTGAAAAATTTTGGCATTTTACAGCTTCATGGCGAACAGTTTTGAGCCCATACCTTAGACAATGTGGTGCTGAGTTAAATAAAGGCTGTTTGTGCACTGGAGCAGAAAAATTGATTATTTGCAAACTGGTGGAGAATTCCGTGCCTTCTTTTCTGGCCACCAAGCCAGTGTAGAAACAGCATAAATGTCATAAAATCCTTATATTGAAAATAAAAGCAAAGCAAAAACAAACATTGAACTAAATTAAGTTCTTGTAATTTTAAACCTCAAAAAACTTTGCTGAAAATATTTCCATCATATGACATCAAGATTTCAGACTGTACCTCGTTTGCAAATTTGCTTTGGGAGGGAAGAATGGATGACTCCCATCAGCCTTATTCTCTTGAGAACTGTATTTGGTTCCTAGTAACAGCCTCTCCAAAGCTCTACTTTTGGTTTTTATTATTCATAAATGTTTAAATTAGAAAAGAAGGGATCTTGTACATGTGAAACCTAATTGACTCTCTATATTTTGGACAATTTATGTATCTGAAATGTGTTGTCTCTGTTATATGATGTTATTTTTGCCAGGACACTACAGGTTGATTTAGCTTGATAGTTGAAATTTGATCAAAAACCGATTTCCCTTTAGTCTTATCAAGTGTCGCCTCTCTCTTACTAGACAGATAACCATTTAGTAAAATCTAAAGCAGTATGTAAATGAATCAACAGAGAGTAAGGTTTATTTTTTAAAACATACTTAACACTAAGTAACTAGTTGTTCAATTTCTCATATGTGTCTGAAGACATTAGAACACCACAAGATTTTATAAATTGGTTGTGCCAATGTGTGAGGGATTTACCTTTAGGCTTCCTGCCACCAGTGATTCACTAGTGTTCGCTGCTTAACACATTATCTGTATTTAGTAGTGATTCTTTATTTACAAGTTGGTGGTAATTCAGCAGTTGGGACTCTAAGCTTTTATATAGTAAAGGGAGTCTTGCTTTTATTCCTTTCCCTGGCAACTGCCTTTATCACAAACCTCTGGTGCTTGGCTTCCCAGGAAGCCCACAGATGCCAAAATCACACCTTTGGGGAGCAATTGCTCTGATGGATGATGCATAATCTGTGAGATTTGAAAGAGTTTCAGCTTAATTTTGAATGTGAAAAAAAGTCTTCATTTACATCCTTTACTAACCCCTCAAAAAAAACTGCACATTTGAAATTTAAAAAAAACTACACTCCTTTGTCTTTTCAGGTTCTTATACAACTGAAGTCAAGCACAGAAAAGAAATCAATTTATGGAAATTTTAGTAAGAAACTCAAAGTTTTAAAAAATGCTTATGATGAACTAAAAATAAGAAATCAGTAATGAAATAATTTTTCATCAGATGTTAATGATGAAAAATCTTTTCATCAGTTAAAAGTAGTAAGAATCAGTATTAATTATACCTATACCAAAGTAAACATTAAAGAGACATATCATTTCAAAGAATGTTTTCAAACCATTCTTAACCTAACACATTTATCTTTATTGCTGGCAGCATAAGAAGAAGAAGAAGAAGAAGAAGAAGAAGAAGAAAAAAAAAAAAAAACTATTCCATAAACTAATCAAATTCCTGGTTGAGAAATTGATTTGTTTTGTTTCCCAAAATTAGCTAAGATCTTGTAAAACATGACTTCCCTTTGAAGGGCCTAGACACTACTCAATTAAAAAAAAAATGGCACCATAAAAAAAGTCATGTAGTAATAGAGTAGGATGCTTTATTAGAACCAGGTTAAAAGCTGTTTGTTGTCTGATGGAATGGAAGTTGCTGAGGTCAACAAACAGACTGAGGTCTGGCATAATGTATGCCCACTCGTTATTGTCTAATTATATTCTTTTGACAACACACAGCATTTATCAGAGCATTCATTCAAATGAGAGTTTCGGCTATCAAGATATGTTGATTCGAAGTGTAATTGAATGAGACGTGATTGAAGTCTGACTTTCCTGGCCCCAGTGTTTTGCAGGTTAGCTATTCCCATTTATCAGCCCCATCACTCCATAAGGTTCTTAGCTGCACCAAGTGATTGGTGAATAAGGACAACAACAGCAACAAAAGCAGCGTACATTTTATGGATTTATCTCAATGCTATTGTTTAATGGCTGTGTTTAATGTGACCTATCTGGAAAATGAGGACTCCGAATAAAAAGCTATTACTAATAGTGGTGTTGCCTTCCCTTGAATTCATTAACACAAAAGTGATATTTTACACACTGCATATCACAGGGACTTTGATTTTAATTATTTTGGAAAAGCAAAATATGACATCACAACTATTTTTGCTAGTTATCAGTTTGCCAGTAGAATGAGATTTTTAAAAATTTTACTTAACAATAATGTTTCTAGTTTCTTCACAGAATTATGTTGACAAAAGATCAGACAATTTGGATAAAATGGCTAGTCAAATAATTACCATGGAGTCATAGCCTAACAACTCTTGGGACTTTTAAAATTTACAGTTAATGTGACAATGATTTGACGAGATCCTAGAGGAATTCAGAAAAAGACATTCTATAAAACTTCTCATACTGTTGCATGACCAATGAAAGTAGATATTTATAAATGGCATTTTAAGGTAAACATATGTTTATCATGGTATTTTAAAATGATAAGCTGGTCCTACCAATCCACACACATATTCTGAATTCCTACTCTGGGCTTGCCTTGAGCTGATATGTCACAGGAGTAAACAGTAAACAAGAAAGGTGCATGGGTTAGGACCAGGTAAGTTCTAAGTCAAATTCATCTTATCAATTGAATTTGATTGTTTGGTTTTTGCCTCATTTAATCTATACATCCTGTATTGTTCCCAATTTATAATGGATGGCATTTTCTAAATGCCAAAGTAATATACTATTCTGCATGTTTATATTTTAAAATTTTGCTTTACTTAGAACAGCATAACGTATGAAAATGATTGCACTGCATTTCCATTTTAGGATCTTAATTGGTTATGTTTATTGGCATAGACTAAGTAATTCACTTATTCATTCCTCTGTTCATTTATTTGGTGGCCTTTTCTTTTGCATTGAGCACTCTCAAGGTACCAGTTTCTATAGATGGATTCAAAAGTACAGAGAAGAACTAAGTCGATTGGTTACATTTTGCTCTTAGAATACTTGAGCAATATGTGCCATGGTGATATACACTAACAGAAGAATTGACCTTTACCTACTTTTAACACTATTACCTTTACATAATTGAAATAATTTCACTATTAAGAATAGCAAAAAACTATATGTATATAATTCAATTCAGGGATTTTACTTGCTCAGTAGACCAACCCAGTACTTTAGTCACTGGAACCGCCTGGTCATAGCCCAGGGAGAATGACCATTCAAATAAAAAGCCCCCATCTGACAACACCACAACCAGGGGGACGCAAGGAATGCAATGTATGCTAGTCTTGCTCCATGTCAATTAAATGTTTAAGTCCTTTGAGTAATTTTTTTAAGTTGGTATGCCCACAAGATATAATTATTTGACAGTCCTTTGTAGAATATGAAGAACAATAATTATTAAAGGTCACTGTAGCATTAATGTAGGACATAGAAATAGAGTTAATGCATCATCTTCAAACTATTCATTAGCTACTTTTGGACATGTTTGCATAAAATTCTGTACTGCACAGACTGACTTATCAACTATTAGCTCAAATAGTACATTTCACCTTGAGAGGAATTATTTGTTCTACTCTCATTTGTTTTACTCCCTTTTTCATAAATACATTAAATATTTATGGTATTCTAATTCATTAAATTTTGATTATGAATTGTATTTAAAATTTAGCTTCATAATGTTACGAGTCAATTAAATTATTTCATAATATTTTTTAAAGATTGCAAAAAAAAAAATCTCAGATCCTCATTTTGCTCACCTTACATAGATCATCATTGTATTCTTTTTTCTAAATAATTGGCGTGCAAGGAAGCTTATATGAAAACTGTGCTTACTTTCTGGAGGATTGTGTGTCATTCTGACCAACTGGCAGAATAATTGCACAAACCTAAATTGATACTGTTAATTTTAGTGTTAGAGAACTTTTCAATTCACAGAGCACTTTCAAAAATGTTCAAGGTGTTACAGAATTAAAGATTCTGAAACTTAAATAGATCTTTGGACTGACCCTAAGGGCAAGTAGTTGTGAAATCTGATACTGTGACTTGAACTACATTTCCAACTCTGATGCTTGCTTGAGATTTTCTGAATTCTGAAATCTTGCCGTATTTAACGTTTTAAATCTTTAGCATCTTCCATTTGCTATCTGAGAACAAACTTTGAAATTATAAAGCAATGTGATTTCCATTTTAAGTTGATATTTACATAATATCCTTTAGAATAGGTCATCCTTACTTTAAGGGTTCACTATATAATTTGAAAAGGAGAGAAGAGGGCTTGTGTTCTCCAAGAAAATGCAAAAGCATCATAAGCACTGTGTCTAAGGCTGCTTTCACATGTTCATTACCACCTATAAAACATTTCGGGACACTGGTGATATGCTCTCTTAAAAATATTATGGAACAGAAGTGTTTTCACGTGAACTTGGTCTATTCTCGCCTAGAAGCAATGATGTAGACTTTTTGAATTTTTTGTATCAAATTTGCATATCATAT